>CABEEJ010003965.1:0-49459 GCA_901482245.1 Timema douglasi
TCCAGGCAGTAGGGAGGGGTTATAGCGGCCGGTGCGAGTGCGGAGGAAAGATACAAGGCTGCCTGAGCAAGAGGTACAACAACCCTTTATGAAAATAGGGGTACATTTCTCATCCCTTCACCATTAGTGCATAAAAATCCTTGTAAGGCAATGGGTAAAGGTAACAATTCTCCATACTATGAAAGTGGTTACCACTATATCTGTTCAATGTTATTGTTTAAAGTAAAAAAAACACAAAATAATATAAATAATTGTATAATTTTGTTGCACAATACATGCATATAGTAGATGAATAGATGACACAGCAAATAAATATCCAAGAAATTACAAATAATGGCACAGACAGACTAGAAACTCTATTGATGAACATTAAATCATCAAAACACACAAATACAGAAAAACAACTAGGCTAGTTAAAACACTGGCGTATAAAATACAATTATAATACGTTATATAATACTAACTTCTTTGGTCTAAAAAATTGTGAAGCAGTTATTTAAATTACAAAATGCTTATAAAGTTTTAAATAATTCTATTTTTCATCGTTTTAGTTAAATTATTAATCGACATATCTAGGCATGAGCAGGTCAAAACTTATTTTATTTTTGGCTCAGTTAAATGCATTTACCAATCCTTAAGGCAAGACTAAACTTTTGAGAAACGAAGTGTGAAGATGACCACGATGAACTAATGTAATACCTGACAAACATTTTACTCAATATAGGAAAAATGGCCAAACAGCTGTCTTAGATTAAACATTGAAAAGAAGATGGAAGGGCAAGGCCTACGCTACACACTCACCAGAAAACTGTAGGCCTCAAAGTTCACAATTAAAACACAACAAAAGATTATTTAACTTTCGAGTGCATCAGTCTTCTTCAACAGAAGAGAGTAAAACATGGACTGGACTATGACAGCATGACTATAGGTAGGTCATGGTCACTCGATTAAAAAAAAATTAGACCTGGATTCAAAAGTCTTTACTCATGGCAGATGGATAGAATGTTGTATTTATATCATATTTTATTTAATTATATTATTAATTGTGAAACTTTGAGGCCTAAACTTTTCTGGTGTATATGTCGTGCCCTTCTACCCTCCTCTCAATGTTTAATCATACTTAATATCTACAAAATAGTGCTTTAAACCTGTCTCAGCCCCTAATAACACCAACTTCGGTAGTATATATTTGTAAGAAGGTACAAGAATGGTGAATGGAAACACATAAAAGGGAACAAACCGCATATGGACTTTACAATGAAAAGAAGACAGTTCACACTTTTCATTTTTGCCATTGGACAAAGAGGTATTGGCTGCCTCTTCAAGAAAATCGACCACTACCACCTATTTTATATTCTATTTTAACTAATTATGTAATTTTCAAATATTATAAATGACTTATAAAGAAACAAAATCACCATTTAAAATAATAAATATAGTGGAAACCAGTGTAAAAATAGTTACTGATATTCACAAATATAACCAACTGAACAATTTTATAAACCTGAATATATTATATTATATCATGTTGTCTATAAGAATGAGTTGATGAGTTCCAATAGAATGAAACCTAGGTTGGGGGATTGAGTGGTGACAGTTGATAATCTTAGTAAGAGGCAGCCAATACTTCTTTGTCCAGTGGCGCCAATGTAAAGTGTAAACTGTGTTATTTTCATTGTAACTGCCATATTGTGTTCGTCCCTTTTATATGTTTCTATACACCTTTCTTGTACCTTCTTCCAAATATTTATTACAAATTACCTCAAAAAGTGAAAAAAAAAGTTTTCCTTAACAAGATATACCAACTCCGATAGTTAATACAGCAAGAACCAGGTATGGCATTGTGGAGATGTCAAATGAATAATATAGGAAACCACACTCGGGTGTAATCTTCTGATATCCAGACTAAACATCAGTGGGACAAGCTCTTTATAGAATTGCAGCAAATGAAAAACAATATAAAACAAACTCTGCCCAATAAAGAAGTTTTCATCCTTTAACTACTATACCTTGTTGATGGTTGGAGTGATGGTAGCCGACAGCAAAAGTTACCAGATCTACTCTCGTGTATCCATTCGCCAAACCATATTTTCCTAGAGACCATGTGTTGAGTTGTCACTTTTGACAGTCAAAACTCTCATAACAAACTTTGTAATTATGTGTTTCTTTTACTCATTTTTACATCTTATGCTAGCTTTCAGTTACCACCACTCCTATAGCATGCCTAACTACTTCTTGATGGAGAAGCCAATATCACGTGGCAGTGAAATATTGAACTGTGTATTTTAGTTGGAATTGTTTTGATGACTCCTGAGGTGAGACTCCAGATACATCTTCTTTGAAAAATGTTGTCCACAAATGTCACAGTCACAAACTTGGGACAAGAAAGCATCTCTTCGTTTAGGTTTACTCGAATAGTCTTTATTCTTGGTCTTATCAAAAGATGGCTGACATGCTTTTGTGTATGTATGTAGCTTGAAGTTACCTTTTTGTATGAAAGAGTAGTTACAGTAGTTACAATAAAATCGTTTTTCCTCAGTGTGTGTCAACTTGTGTCTCTCCAGATGACTCTTGCTGGAGAATCCCCGACAACACACCTCACAGAGGTGTGGCCTTTCTCCACTGTGCGTCCGAACGTGTTTTTTCAATCTCTGTCTCGTTGCAAACTTTCGCTCACAGAATTGACACTTCATCTTCATTATAGCGTGATCTAAATGAGAATACTTGTGTACACCCAGATTTTCCAGCGATACAAACTTTTTCCCACACAATTCACACATATAATTACGCTCCCCATAATGGATCCTTAGATGTTTCCTCAGAATTGTCTTTTCCTTGAATGTGCGGCCGCATTCTTCACACTCAAAAGGCCGTTCATCTGTGTGAATTTTCAGATGACGTTCCAGAACTTTGCGCACAAAGAATATCCCACAGTAGTCGCACATGTAGTGTTTGAGTTTAGAGTGAAATATTTTGTGATAATTTAAGGAATATTGTGAATCAAAACATTTGTTGCACAACTTGCACATGTGCATTAGGTCAACTCTAGTTACACCGTCTTTAATACTGGCAGGTTCAATTGTCTCTCCATAATTCTTGTGAACATCATTTCTTTTATTACTTTTAATTTTGTGTTTTTTATACTTTTTACAACTATTACCAATTAGCGTTCGACTGCACCCTTCACTTATGTTTGAGTGGCAAGACCTTAGTTGATCTGAATCAAGAAATTTAAAGTCACTCTCCTCCTGGGTTGAAATTTGCCTCATTGAATCTTCAAATAACGATTGATGACTCGGGAAACCACCTACAAATATAAAAATAATTCCAGTACTTGAATAATTAATGCTAAATTATTAAATTTAAATGTATTTTAATGATCCATCAAAATAGAATGAAATTTAATTTATTTATTTTACTTTGAATTGTCGAGTATTTTATAGGGGTGTACAATGTCCACATTTTCAATTCAAAGTATGATTAAAAAATATTTGATCTAAAAAATGTTTTATTTCACGATTGTTTGTAATATTTAGTTTTAATCTGATAAAATAAAGTTATCATCACAGCATACAATTCCATTGCTTCGGATCTGTTCAAATGAATGTTAATTAGTCATGTTTGCAGGCAATTCCAATATCCACTTTTGAATGGCTGGTAAAAAAAAGACAAAAAACTTATTACTTACGAGGTTTATATAAATAACTGCATTACTTTTCCACATAGTCTCCACCCAAATTCAGGCACTTGTCGTACCATGGCACCATCTTTCGCAATCTCTTGGCAAAGGTCGGTGCCGCCAGAGTACTCAGCTAGTTATTCACTCCATACATGAGCTCCTTGTCGGTTTTGAATGGGTGGGTATCCAGTCACACCTTCATCGTTCTGAATTGACAGTAAGAGCTTTGCACCAAATCTTGGCTGTTAAGCGTGTAGTTGAAAATCTGCCAGTTTGATTGCTGGGATAAAACTTTTGTCCAAGCCACGGTGTGGAGTATGAAATGCTGAAGAAGCTTCAGAGGTTGATCCAAAACAAAAACCACAGAATGCTCAACAAGGGTGTTGTTCTCCTGCGTGGCAACGCTCCGCACTGCAGCCCGCACAAAGGCAGCAGTTACACTGGGAGATTTTCAACTAACCCTATCCACAGCCAGGACTTGGCGCGAAGCTATTGTCATCTCTTCAATAAAGATAAAAGTTTGACTGTCCACCCACCACTTCAAAACCGACAAGGAGCTCATGGATGGAGTCAACAACTGGCGGCACCGTCCCTCGCCGAGAGATTGCAAAAGCTGGTGCCACGGTACAAGTGCCTGGATTTTTGTGGAGACTATGTGGAAAAGTTATGTAGCTATTTATATAAATCTTGTAAGTAATAAGATTTATTTTCTCTACTTGTGAATATTTTTTAACAGTAAATCGTAGGTTGATTTTAGAATAGCTTTTGTACATAGCAGTGCAGAATAGCAATGAGTCAATATAAATTGAGTCATTTATCTATCAATATTTTTATTGACAAAGCTGTGTAATTGTCTGAATTTACTTTATAAGAAAAATTGAAGCTGATAATTTTTTTCAAAGCTTTAGAAACTACTATTATTCTATAAATAAATGTCTTACTAGAAATGAGCTCATAATTAAAATATCACTGACACTGAATAAATAGTTTAAAACAGCACCTTTAAACTAGTATGAATGTTCTTAAAAATAGTTGCAGAAGAGTAGGCCTATGTATGGTCATCCAACTTACATCTCTCTGAGGCATTATGGGTAAGTGAAGTTACTGGGAAATTCGAGGACACAGTATTTGTAGGAACTTGTAAATCTGGAGTGCAGCTGAAACAAGAAGTAGAATGTTTGAACAAACATTTACATATTCCACACTTTAAGGTGTTCATAAAGTCAAATTGCAACAAATTATCTATAATTTATACCCAAGATATGTTTTATTAGCATAACTAGTAACCAACCAATGCCATCAATTGCAAGCCAAGAGCAAGTTATATATGACATTTAAAGCAAGCGGAATGTCAGGAGGAGGGTGATTTTGATTCAAAAGTTATTTAATTGAGCAATTAAACTTGTGTAAACTTTAAAAATAAAACAATGGCTCAAAATTATAATATCTATAAATAGTGAAAGAATAAAAAGAAAGGCAAGGCCTACACTTACCAGGGAAATTTCAGTATAAACATAGAAAGGAAGATGAAGAAGGGCAATGTCTGTATATAAACATAGAAAGGAAGATAGAAGGGCAATGTAGGACTCAAAATTCACAATCAATATACAGCAAAACACACGACAGTAATTATTGAGGCACATCAGGCCCCTTCATGAGCGGAACACTTAGTGTAATCGTAAGATATTGAATTATATAAATATTTTGTTCAATAAAATACACCAATTAACAAGTTGAACTGACGAGTTTAGAAAACAGTTCCTTTCACTTACAGAAGTACAGGATATATCTCAGAGTCGTCTTGGTCTGAATCCGTCTCAGCAGAAGAAACTTTATCTGATGTTTTGTCAATATTCTCATCCATGACAGATCCATCTTCTCCAGGGAACGGACAAATATATTCTTCAGAGATCTGAGGGTTGACAACATCACTATAAGATATTAAATCTATCATCAACATTAACAATATTATGTTACTGACAATTAATTAACAGATGGACATTTTCTATGGTCAAAAAGTGTCATTAAGAGCCCGGAATGTACAAGGCTCTGGAGCTCATTTATCATAATTAGGGTATTTTTTAGATTTTCGTTGCAAGGAATTTTTATATTATGAGAATTTTAAGAAAATGCACCAGCATTTATATGAAACGAGAGCTGTGACAATTCAATCTTGACCAACCACACAAGCTATTCTACTAAATGTGTATTTTGAATGTTGATTAAATTGAATGATCAGTCTACCTCTTCTTTCACAGTTACAAGGTGCGGCAACATACGTGTAGTTTGTGAAGAGCGGTCTTGTAGGACAGGTTTTGGAGCCACATTACTACTTCGGAACACATTCTGGAACATTAACAAAAACAGAAAATATATTATTATTTTAGTTCACAAGCATAGATAGGTGCTTATTTTAACTGACAAAAAGTGAAATCTAAACATAATTGAGCCCAAATAAAACAGAAACTAAATAACACAATAGTTGCAATGGATTCCAAACTTCCCAATCTATCACTTACATTTGTTCCAAATTCTACGGGAGGATTGATCAAGTAGAGATTTTTTGGACTAGGTTTGAGAGGACTCAGCAATGCTCTGCGTAAAATGGAACAGTCTTCAGGTGAACTATCTTCTGGTTTCACTCTGAAAAATGCTTAGATAGATTACTCACTTTATGGATGAGAAAACTGCTAGGCTATTTTAATCATTATTGTTCAGGCTAAATATATGCCGATATTTAACCAATGATTAAATACAACAAACACTGCCTTTGAATGATTTTGGTGTGGTGCAATTTGAGTTTCTAAATATTTTAATATTGGTTATATGAGTGACTCATTGATCCAATATCGGGTGCAGTTAACAAAAGAGCTAGAATATAAAGTGCAGGCTGTGTCTAGTATGTATCATAGTTCACAGCATTAATCACGTCAACAGTCTCATGGTTTGTCTGTCCCATGGCCCCACACATCCATGAGTTTCATGGTTTGTCTGTCCCATGGCCCCACACATCCATAAGTTTCATGGTTTGTCTGTCCCATGGCCCCACACATCCATAAGTTTCATGGTTTGTCTGTCCCATGGCCCCACACCTTCATGAGTCTCGTTTGTCCCGTGGCCTTACAACTCCATGAATTTCATGGTTTGTCTGTCCCATGGCACCCACACCTCCATAAGTTTCATGGTTTGTCTGTCCCATGGCCCCACACCTCCATAAGTTTCATGGTTTGTCTGTCCCATGGCCCCACACATCCATAAGTTTCATGGTTTGTCTGTCCCATGGCCCCACACATCCATGAGTCTCATGGTTTGTTTGTCCCATGGCCCCACACCTTCATGAGTCTCGTTTGTCCCGTGGCCTTACAACTCCATGAATTTCATGGTTTGTCTGTCCCATGGCCCCACACCTCCATAAGTTTCATGGTTTGTCTGTCCCATGGCCCCACACCTCCATGAGTCTCTGTCCCATGGTCAAATCAAGGTAGGTCCTATTCCAGGATATTTGTTGCTACTCCTGCAGGACCTACCATGTTGCAGACCCACAGAGCTACTGCACTGCTACTAGAACCTCCTATATTTACCATTTACAAATACACACATGTTTTTCAGATTTATAACAATTTAAGCCTACAAATTATAAAAAATTACCTTTTCATCCAATCTTTCTTGTTCAATTTTTATCAAATGGTGACGAGCTTTATCACTTCATTACATGCAAGATGAACACTGAAAAATATAAATACAATTATCACTCACCTAGGATCAGATTTATTTTCAGAAACCATTATATTTTTAAAGGATGTTTCTGCAGCATCCAATGAAGAGCTAGTTTTAACTTGAACCTTTTCCATAGCAGTAATGACACGTTTCTGAAATTACCATAGTTAAGGCATAAGGCACGGGCAACTCTTCAAATAAATCATAGTAAGAAAACACAAACAACACACTATTATCTCAAATACATATTTGTAAAAGTGCACATTTTATTTATTAACAGATTTCATACACAAAACAGTCCTATACCTAACAAGATTGTAAAGTAGGTAAAGCTTGTGATTTCAAATTACCAAGGATAGAAAAAATATTAAAAATTAGATTTTTTTGCATCATATTTTACCATCCGTTCGTGTTATACACTAGTGCTCTAATTAGACTAATGATTTTTGATATAAAGAAGGTTATATTTAGAGGAAATATACCTATATTTGAGTAAAGTAAGAGTGGAAAATCACTCTCAATACCAGTACACCCAAACAAGATTCAACCTCTATATTCCTGTCATTAGCCGACCAGAGTACTGCGAGAGCGATGCTTTAGACCATGTGGCCACAGACGCAGGTATTTCTGAGCTATGGTAAATAATTTCTTCTAACATACCATAATTTAAATAAAGACTAGTCTCCTATCTCTATTAGACAGTCTCCTATTTCCATTGGACTTCACACAATGTAATATCTCTAGTGAGCTAGTACCTACCTAAAACAATCTGTGAAGTTCTATTAGCGAATCAACAGACCTGCTAAAACCTGCTAAAACAAACCTTTTTGTATTTCTAGCAATTAATTGACCAGATTGCACATTAAAATACCCTCTTCGCCTTTACGCTCTATTGGTCCTACTCCATTAATATTTTATACATATTAGATTAACAAAGCACACAATCATAATATGTTTGATAATTTATTTTAACAATAGTAGCTCAAATGTTTACTTGTTGACGTATGAGCGGTTAGGTTTGGATAGTTTATAATTATAAACGTTGTATTAACTAGGTTATTTAAAGGAATTTGTAAAACATGTGCCGTAGTGTATTTTAAGTTGCCCCTACTGTCATAAGTGGTGTTCCAATCCAAGTAATGTTATCTTGCTACAAAGCTTACATTATTAATTATTTAATAATAGAAAACCTACAATAAATAGTTTTCCAGATTATGTGTTTGTTGTAATACATTGTACTAATGCCATAATAAATAAAATATGTTTCAAACATTCAGTGTAAGCGTACTAAAGCCTTTAAATTTGATATAAAATGATAAATCATTTATTTTAGTACCTTCCTAGAACTAGAGATGAGTTAGGTTAGAATTCCCTAAGGGTAGATCTCAAATTACTATCAAGGACTTTTGTTTATCATAATAGGTGATATATCATTCCCCACGTAGGATATGTACCAGTAAATTGTTCTTGTTTATTGATAAACCTGGTTACCATAACAATGTAGGCTAAGCCTGTAATAAATAAATTAAATAATAACATGTCCTTTAATTAATAAAAGTTATGTAATTTCTTCTCTGTTATAATGGCGGATAGTTACCATAATAATTAATATTTCTATGTAATACTGCATTATCAACCCGATCAGAACAATTCATTGGTAATTGATGTATACATTTTACACAAATTTGGATTTTTATTTGTTTTTATTTAAGCGTCTTGTTTAAAGATTACAACTAGTGCTGCCAACACTTAACAACAAACCACTTGTAAATGTTATAGGACCAAAGCGAAGTGATTTATATAGTATACTGGATGGACATAAACATACGCATTGCCAAGGACCAAAGCATGACGCGAAGTTTATCGTCTAGTTCATATTGGGTGGAAAGATTTAACGGTTTCTTTCAATATTATTATGCAAAAACATGTGTCTGATGAATAAAAGAGTCATTGTTTGAAAATAGTGAAGTATTATAACATACTTGCCTGAAGAACCATTTATATTAAAAGATACACGATTCAGTTTCCCAGGTAAAACTGCACAAATTTGAATGTAATCTTTAATATATTTAAATATGTAGTTATCATCCATGTCGTTTACAGTCTGCCAAGACTACACTTATATTAAATAAAGTTGGCTATTAGCTTGTGTATTGGTTTCAGAAACTATATTATATTGAAAATTTGAAAAATATAATTAAATAAGTTATATCTTAAAACTTGCTTACATTTGTTTGCTTGACAAACTTTTTGTAGTTATCTCGCGTACAAAGATTAATTTAGGTTATATGCTTGTATAAAGTATCATTGTACTGTCACAGTACACAAGTTTATAGAAAATAATTAACACGTTTTAGACTTGACAATACATGTTATAATAACTAAGAACATAATTCAACTTAGTGATGGGCAGAATCGGATGGATAGAATCGATGCATACGTTTCTTTCAAAATCATTCGAATTAAAACAGTAGCTGACTTGACGCGAGCTAGCCGATTCATTCCCTTACCACTCCCTTGCCAGAAGGGATGAGTAAAATCGACCTTATGATTATGAATGTTTCCAGGCTATTTTTCAGTGGCGGCTCGTGTATAGGCACTGTAGAACAGCAGCACCCCCTATTTCCACTTGATATTATCGATAACATTTACTATAATGAGTCATTTTTTCTTTATTTTTGTAGTACAATATATATTCCTTAAACTTAATGTCAATACTTCAGTAGCCATCCCCTAGCTTATGAAAAATATACAAAAATCTTTGTATGGAACTGTGCGCTTCACAGTGCCAGCAACGTGGTGTTTGACTGTTGTGCACATGCGTACATAGAAGGCGGTGGGAAGGCGGGACTGCCAGGTAGATATAGGACTGTTGCTCTCGCAGTGCCGGCTCTGACGTAATGGTGGAAGGAATTTTTTTTATACTCAACGTATGTTGTGCTTAAAAACCGTGTACCATATTCTTAAATGTGATAAAGTGTAGAAGAGTGTAGAGTTAGATTATTATTTTGCTTCCAGCTATTCTATTTCATTCATTTTTTTAGGTTCTTTTATTTAACAGAAAACTTTAACCATGGCCTTGCATCCCCAAGAAATAAGTTCTGTGACTGTAACTAAGGAAGTGTGTGACCATAAATGTGTTGATATAATGGACAGATATTCTTCCACTAAACACTTAGTAGCTGCTAAATTGTTAAACAAAAGTTGCTTCACTAGATTTAAGAATGAACATCCCACAAAAAAAAAATAGTACTGACCACTGAAGCTAGTCCCATGATTGACAAAGAAAAGTTTGAAACTGAACTAAAAGTATTCTATTGTAGGACTGATATTCATGAATATTGCAAGGAAGGAAGTTTTTAGTTCTTTTATTTAACAGAAAACTTTAACCATGGCCTTGCATCCCCAAGAAATAAGTTCTGTGACTGTAACTAAGGAAGTGTGTGACCATAAATGTGTTGATATAATGGACAGATATTCTTCCACTAAACACTTAGTAGCTGCTAAATTGTTAAACAAAAGTTGCTTCACTAGATTTAAGAATGAACATCCCACAAAAAAAAAATAGTACTGACCACTGAAGCTAGTCCCATGATTGACAAAGAAAAGTTTGAAACTGAACTAAAAGTATTCTATTGTAGGACTGATATTCATGAATATTGCAAGGAAGGAAGTTTTTTTTTTACTCAACGTGTGTTGTGCTTAAAAACCGTGTACCATATTCTTGAATGTGATAAAGTATAGAAGAATGTAGAGTTAGATTATTAGTTGATTCAGCCACTTTGTTAACTAAGTAGAGGAGCTCTTTTAGCTCTTTATTATTATTATTATTATTATTGGGTCTCTTCTAGACTAATTCATATGAATAAATAATTTATTTATGTTATAACTCTTTTGTTTCAAATATAGTCTTCTTCAAGGACTACTATTACTTTAAGATTGAGAAATATACCCTCAAATGTACTTCTCAAGCGCAGTCTTTGTCATAATAATATTTTTTTAACACTGCTCAGTTTGCCTTGTGATGCCATGTATTATTGATTTACCTGTTATCTTACGTTAAATAAATAATTCAATATTTTATTAGACTTGCAAATGTTCATATTTTTGTAACATTCAATTCCTTATATATTCCGCCCCCCCTCTTCGTGGCTATTGTGGCCTCTAGCGGTTAGAGTTGGAGGGGGTGAACGGTACAATGTATTAGCCTACATCAACTTATTTAAAGAAAAACTCATCTTTATCGATCTTTGTTATGCTCCCCAAAGGTTTTACTAACACATGTATTTCATTTAACTAATCACGTATTGACGTATTTCATTTATTCAATCAAACTAATGAAATATGTCAAAATTCAACCTTGCCTTGTATGGGCGTAAAAGAGGAAAAACTAAACGAAAGTTAGCTTCTTTCTTACACAATGGTACGCAAACGATAGCTCGAAAATTTCAGCCACAGTTGTCCATCCAGTTATATTATAGAGGACGATGGCTTATTGTGCATGAGGCGTTGTGCTGGTGGCTTTAATTTACTAAAGCCCGTATCACATGACACTAGTTCGTACTAGAAATCAAGTGTGCTAGCTAGCGACTAGATATCTGTATACTAGCTAGTATAATAGAAACAGGACTAGAGTATTCACTCGCTGCTAGTTTGGTACTAGGTTCTAGTGCAAATATTTATGGAACTTCAGAGATTAATTTCGGGTGCAACAGCTGCATTAATTGCTAATAAAGATATTGAAAAATATGAGAGGGAGCCTAAGAAAAAGAATATGGACACGGGACTTGTTGGGAAAGACGAAATAATGGTCGCAGGATGCTAAATATGATACATTCGGAGGTTAGGTAGTATACATTCGGGGTGACACAAACGTTTAGTATCTCCCTAAATTTGTATTCATTTATTTACGATGTGGTCAGAAGCCCCTAAGCCCATGGGTGTCCAAGTACAGTATCCTTGATTCACAAATGTTCTTTTTTAAGCCTACACACACTTTATATTCTAGAAAAAAAAAATCCAAGGTTGGCATGCTATCAAGTTTATTTAGATTAAAATTGGGTCTGGAACACAGTTTGTCATTTTTAGATGACATGTTTTAAATAGAATTTATATATATTAAATATATTGTCATATTGTGGCAATTTGGTATTATATAAACAAGGATGTTTAGAATAATTTTCCGCCAACAACAAAATCACATCCGAAGACCATGTCGGCGCCATTTCTATTATTTACTCTACACATAGTCTGAGCGGGCATTGATTGGTCGAATTACACAAACTAGTACGAAAATAGCGCATGTTCTATCCTCACAACTAGTATGGTAGCCAGTACCAAGTGACAGAACCAGTATACTTTTTCTGATTCACACGACGCTAGATGATGACGTGCTAGCTACATTAAACTGTCTTTTCTATGGCTAGCTAGTGCTAGCTAGCACACTGGATTTCAAGTACTAGCTAGTGTCGCGTGATACGGGCTTAAGAGTTAGTAGTATTTGTTTTTTCAGTGTGGTATTTTTCATTTCACGGGACGAAAACCAGTATCTATCTTCATTACGATACCAGGAAAGTTAATTTATTTAAATATTTAAAACGTCATACCATCTTATTAAAAATAAAAACGGAATATGTTTTTCTGACTATTATTCACTCCCACTAATATATAAATTTATAACCGTAAATTTTGTATTTTTTCAATGTCGCGTCCTGAGCATTTGGCACCTCCAGAAGTGGTGAGTTGCGTAGGGCCTATATATGTTTTACTAAATACCATTATAATAATAATTTCTCATACTCTTTACCCATGTTCATACATCATACATATAGCCTATATTATCCCAGCCCTTATTTTACCTTCAGTTTATTTTAATCACAATACCTTTGAAGTAACCTTGGCCTACTACCTTACCGCTATTCCTAATAGTTAAGGATAATCTAGTTTAATAATAATTATATATATATTTTTATCACAACATTTTTATTTATTCACACATGAAAGGTAGGTTAGGCTGGGTTGGTTTCTTTAGTCAAAACATTAATATTTTTCATCAAAAATTATTAGGCCTATCCTGCATTAACCCCAGAATGCTAAACCTCTGTGTGAGACACGAATGCTAAACACTCGTAATTTTATTACATTATTAACAAAATTAAAACTATTCTCAAATAGTTCAAATGTTTCTTTGTTGATTGTCATTAATTTTACACAGCTTCATCACAAGATACACAGGATGTGGCCCTGATTTCACTACAGATAGCATGAGAACATTGGTTGCAAAATGTCGTAGTTGTGCACTCTTGGTTTCATAGTAGGTTTTAATTATTTCAGGATTTTTTTTTTGTGTATTACCATGTTCTCATGTGTAATAGGATGCAATATTTGTTTTAGTTTGTAAGATACCATTGTCACTACATTGGTAAAATGTTTCATAAATGCTAAATATTTGGACCTTTTATGACTGAGCTTCTCCTAGAGCACGAACAAAGCAAGTCACTATAGTAAAGTCTTAAGGACAACTGAACGTACTGGAGAGGGGAGAATTCTAGCCCCCGGGAAAGGGAGGGAACATGACAATCTTGTAAACCTCTGTAGTCAATTTTACGAAGGAATAGCATTTTAGGGTTAAAATATTTCCTTTGCAGTTGAGATGTTTGTTGACCTGCTCATGTGCAGCACAGTTAAGATGTGTGACAGTCAGTTTCAATTTGTTTAGTTGGAAGACATTCTAAGTTTTTTTAATAAAGATAGTAAAACAATAGTTATTCATTTACAAAATTTAGGCTATTACTTAAAAAGAAAAATTTAGTGCTTGTGGACAGTTTATGCACATTAATACATAAAATCACCATTGCGTTATAATTTAAGTTGCCTCAAAAGTTCTAGGAAAGTTTAGTTAATACAAAGACACTTTTTTCAAAAATGTTCATTTACCAATATGTACAGTTTTCATATTAGTTATTATAGTAATGGCGTTGCCAAGTATCTAGTCGTTCTGTGAATATCTATAAGATCGAAATTATTATTTGAATATATTGACAGGTTTATGTGGCTATAGCCTACATAATATATAAATACCTATATAATACTATTCCATGACTTTCGGTACCTTTTATTGGTTAACTCTACTGCGATGGTGACATGTTGCTTGGAGTGTTGGCGCACGACTGTATCAGGGTGCCTACCAATACTGAAAATATACTTGATTTTATCTTTGACACTGGAATATACTGGAATTTTTAATCAAATAATGAAAAAATATTCAACCTTTTTACATTTAGGTAAATGTTGGATTAAGCATTTTGAGACCCCTGTTACTATTTGAACTACTGATAATTCTATTTTGACCACCCCTCAATTACTCCCCTTCTGGTCTATCTTGTTTACCACACAATTAGATGACCGCAGTGGGGATGTTTGCTTCACTTGCTGACCCTTCTATTCTCAGTCTCTACACTAAGCCCTCCCTTACCTCTTACAGACTAGAGAAAGAAACAACATGTTTTGACTACACTAGTAGCCAGCCTCTTCCTTACACCCCCCCCCTATCCACCCAAAAAGAAAACTACCGTTCCTAAGCTTGGCCTGGTGTAAGTATCCTGTAGATACCACTTGTTTATCTTGTGACCTTTGTGTTTATGGGCCAGTTTCATAGTCAAATTTAGTACGCCTCAAGTGTGGCACTACACTAAATACAAGACGACACCTACCTAAACTCGAATGGAATGGGCCGTTCTCGAATAGGAAACTGGCCCATTCCATTCTGGTTTAGGTAGGTGTCGTCTTGTATTTAGTGTAGCGCCGCACTTGAGGCGTACTAAATTTGACTATGAAACTGGCCCTAAGAAGAAATTAGTAAACTCAGAGGAAAAACCACCTTTAAAGATGATTGGTTGGACAGTACAGTGTTTAAAGATTGGCTGTGGTTACAAAAAAGTGGATTGTGATAAAAGTGTAGAACTAACTTTGTTATAAGTAACATGGGAATATCTTCAATCCGAGCTCATGCCAAGGGAAAGAAGCATGTTGACAGTGAGAGCTGCTAGTGGGAGCAAAAAATATTGGACTAGGTCCCTACGCCAGTGTCATCTGTAGGCCTACATGAAGATGTACGTTTTAGTGCTAATGACCATGAAGTAGTTTTGAAACCTGAAACTAAACCTAGTTCTATTCAGAGCTTCCTTGTCAAAGATAAAGTTTCTCGTGTTGAAATATTATGGGCTATTAATCAAGTAATATCGTATTCTTCTGCTAGAAGCTTTTCTGCTTAGAGTGATCTTTTTAAAGTAATGTTTTCTGATAGTGATATTACCCAGAAGTTTCAAATGCATCAAGATAAACTTGGATATGTAATCGTGTATAGACTATGTCCTTTTTTCACAAGCGAGCTTGTGAATATGGCTAAGCAATACTCATTTTATGGTATTTCATTTGATGAGAGCACAAATACTGTTGATTAGAAGACCCGGATGGATGTTGTTCGCTTCTGGAGCGAAAATGAAATTCATACAAGATATTTAACTTGTTGCTTTTATGTCTTGCAACAGCTCAAGATATATTAGGAACTCTATATTTGCACTGAAAGACGAGGGTTTGGATCTTAAAAAAATGCTTCAAGTTTTCATGGCTGGACCAAATGTAAACCTCAAATTTTTAAGTGATCTCAAAAGTTACTTGAAGGAAGATTCTCCACAAGATCCTGAGTTACTGGAATATTGGAACTTGTTCTTTACACATTGTCCGTGGTGCTTACAAAACAGCACATGCTAACTCTAGTTGGACTATTAACCACTTTTTGCGCTCACTATATTATTTATTTAAAGATTTTCTAACAAGACGTTCAGACTATCAAAGAATAACAGGATCATCTCTCTTACTGATGAGATTTTGTTCTATTAGATGGGTAGAAAACTCGGGGGTGTTAGAGAGATAAATGTCAATGCTGACATATTTCAAACATTAAGAAATTTTGTGAAGGATGAACTTCTGACATCAAAGTTGGGATTCTTGTTGTCAGTTTCACTTGAGTTGGAGCAATGTCTCACCGAATATCAGAGCAATCAACCTCTATTGCCATTTATGTTTGCAGATCTAAATAAACTACTTGAACACTTGATGAACAGAATTGTAAAATGTGATGTAATGAATTCAGCAAATACTTCCAAAAAATTGTCAGTCATTGATTTAAAGAAACAATCGAACATGAAATCACTCCCAACTGTAGATATTGGGTTTGCAGCATCAGCAGCTTTGAAAGGAATTAAAGACATCAAGATACTTCAGTTCAGGGATTGTCAAAAATTCCTAGTTGATCTCTGCAACAAACTTTTACATAAGTGTCCTCCCTCCTACAAATTGTCAAGGGTGCTAGTTGTCTCTCTCCCGCAGTCATGCTCAATCCATCTGTTAGGACCTATAGAATAACTTGCTCATTAGAAGTCCTCCCTACTAGACAAGAAACAACTTTCTGGCCTGCAAGCTGATGTTGTAAAAATAGACTACTTGGACTTTGTATCAAAGCAAGAAGTTATTGACTACCTTAAACAATTCACTTCAAGTGGTGACCAGCTTGATAAGTTCTTCATGAATATTTTTCTAGAGTAAGTGCATTCCAGGAACTACAATATTTCACTAAAAAAATTCTTGTTCACTTCCATAGCAATGCAGCCGTTGAACGAAGTTTCTCTATGAATAAAGAATGTCTGGTTGAAAACCTACATGAGGACAGCCTTATTGCTTAATGTGTAACTTTTGTCTACATTCTAAAAAAAAATTTTTTTTTTAGTTTTATCATCTTAATTTTTAATAACTTTAGGTAATTATCTTTATTTCCAAGTAATTTTTATCAACGTAATATTTGTTGGTTATTTTTCATTGAAGATTCTGTATCTTTATTACTATATATTTATTAAACAAATTTACCATCAAAAATATAAAGTGTGGAAAGTATCGACTGTCAAGGAGTGGTGGGGATAATATAATATAATAGTTAGTTTTTGTGGTAGAGTAAACTCCCTGGCTGTAATCATTTTCTAAAGTTGTGCTACCAAGGCTGATTACTTGTACCTCTTAAATTCTACAAGGGAGGTGAAATGACCCACCAATTTTGCCAGGAGAGGTATTTTCATTTTACATGCCACATGGAACTGACAGTTTTACTTCCCCTCCGAAAGATGTTGAGCTATGATTTTTTCTTGCTCAAGATAAAATCTTTGGCTTCTGTCAGGTTCGAACCCACAAACATCGGGTCCTGAGGCGAGCACTTTACCCCAAGACCACCGAGGTAGACGGTGGTGTAGGTCATCCAAACAATGTAATTGTGTGTGTATGCATGTGTATTAAAGATGTGTCGGATCCACCTGTTTTCAAATCTGACACCTCATTTTGTCATCAAATCCCTAATTAAAAATTGAATTTTAAAAAATATTGTAAGCATAAGTGTTCAACTTTCCCAATAACTAATATTTTTTCCTTCACTTCTGATTTTGTTTACATTAAATGGTAAATTCATGATCTGGGGTTTGGTTGTTAGGTTTTTCATATCATTAGTTTGGTTTTAACCACAAGAAACTATTGAACTATTTTAATACCTTTAAAAAATAACTCAAACCTAGTACCTATTTAAAAAAAATAATTACGATTTGAGTCTTAAATCCATGAATATTCCTTGTAGGTTCTAGGGTCCCATCCTTAGTATATACTAGAATATATGCTTCAATACACTTGACTCTTGATGTGAAAATGTTTAACTATGACAGGCCTTGGCCTACCCCAACTTTGAAATAGGGATTGTTTGTCTCTGAGTTCCTTTCATATATACTGGATCTCTTAAAAAATAACAACTTGAATTTCAAAACTATAGTCAGGTAGACACCCTGTGTAGGCCTACCAAGTCGTCACTTTGACATCCTATACTTGTTTTATAGTAACTGAGAGGAAGCCACTTTCAGGGGATATTCATATCCATTTTGGTATTAGCAATGCATACTTTTTTTTTTTAGGTCTAGCTCTTAGGTATTAAAATAATAATTTCACTTCAGAATCATTGTTAAGATGCTACATCCAGCAATAATTCAAAAGTTAAAAAAAAATACTAATTTTTGTAACTATGTTTATATAATTTTTATTTTTACAGTTTTACAATGAAAGTGAAGCAAGAAAATATTCAGAAAAGTAAGTTGATATTTATTTACAGTGAATGAAAACTTGTTTAAAATATGTTCAGATAGCTTGACTTGTATTATATTGTTAATTAAATCTACAAAAAGTTTGTAGCCTCTTATTACATAACATAATTTGAACTCTATTAGGTCTGAAATAATTTGCGATTTGTCGTAGCTCACGCATGGTGGACATACAACTGCAGATGTCCGAGAGAGCGCTGGAACTGTTGGCGCTACCTGACTCTATGTGTTACATCCTGGACCTGGGCTGTGGCTCAGGACTCAGTGGCCATATCTTGGAGACCAATGGGCATGTTTGGGTCGGCATAGACATCTCGGTGGCCATGCTAGGTTGGTATCTGACGTGTTATCCAGAGGTTTAATAATATGTTGCAGGACATAAAGAAACTTAGAGTCAGGGATATCAATAAGCATATCTATTATTATTATTATTATTATTATTAACTAATAAACACACATCCTCATCTTTCCCTAATTTAACCACTAAATCGAATTAAATTAGCCACCCTGTTTTTTGCGGTTTTCTTGAACATTGTATACAAACCGCTTAACCACTTTAATACTTCTATTCAGGGAGACCAATGCTGGGGACAATCTTACTAAGTGCCTATGCCTCATCTCCCTGACACAAGTGTGAGTAAGGATCTCTTTACTATCCAGAGGATCCTAATCATGGTTCCTACTCCTCAAACTAACATCTAAATGAACTGAACCTTGACCTTTAATCACATGATCAGAGGAGATTAATATTTGTTACAGGTATTGCAGGGGAACGAGAGGTGGAAGGGGACCTTATACTAGGGGACCTAGGTCAGGGCATCCCCTTACGAGCAGGTGTCTTTGACGCCGCCATCAGTGTCAGCGCTCTTCAGTGGCTTTGTAACGCGGACAAGAAATCTCATAACCCGGTGAAGAGACTGTACAAGTTCTTCAGCAGCCTGTATGCAAGCCTGGTAAGATCTGCGCTCGAGTGAGTGACTGACTCATGTTAACAACTAGAGTTATAATACACACTTCATGTGGTGCAAACACTAATAATTCAAGGTCACAAGTGTGAATAGTCCAACTATCATACTCTTTATTTGACTGCTAGAACAATTACTAGATCTACTTTCATGTATTCAAACGCCAAGTCATGTTATTTGCAGCTGTAATTTTTCATCAATATTATTAATAACTATATTATAACAATGATAATATCGTAAAATGTTATCAATGTTGACAGTAAAATAATGTGTTTGTAATTTATAAGAGACCCTTCTTGTGATAATTGGACTGTAATAATATATATTAAACATTTTGAAAGAGCAGTTAAAGTTTGTAATACATTTTATATTAACTAGCAAATATTATCTTCAGTAACAGAAATAGGTGACCTGCATCGGTGGTCACAAGGTCTAAGGTATCACTCCTAATAGACTGGATTGCTGATGCCGGAGAGATTGGGGCTTGAACCCTGGACTGGTGTACCGAGGATGTCTACCCTCCCTGCCCTAATATCATTAGTATAAATGTGAGCCTGACACGGAACTCACAATCAAAGAGTTATAATAAAATGAATGATTGCCTAATAGCTTTGAAATGTATGATAAGACAGTGTATAAACACTGTGCTATAATGTGAAGTAAGGGATAGTGAGGAAGCCAACCTGATTGGATAGTTAGGTTAGGCCTAGATAAGGACACACACACACTTCATTTATTCTTCCACTTTTCACACTTCAGTTTTCTTTACACTTAAACTACACAATGTTTTGAATGTTCCAAACTATTCCTTTTTTATATAAAGAGACACACAAAGAAATATATTAAATGACACTACATACTTCTTGAAGAATTTGAAATCTACCGGTAATTGAAAACTTGTAGTGTTGCCAAATTGATGCAACAAAATGGAGGCTTGAATAAATAGATAGCTTAGTGAAAAATTGATAATTAAAAATGTCTCTAGGACTTTCAGAGACTATAATTGATTAATAATAAGTAAACCATATTTTTTTATCTCAGATTTAAACCAGGGACTGGTCCGGATTGGGTCATCTGTTGATGTGCGAGTTCCCATTGTCTGAGTTTAAAGTTGTTGCAATTGGCTGTCGGGAATGCTCTGAGTACTCTGGTGGTGTAGCACAAGTAAAAGTCCTTATTGTGAGTGTTATCATGGGAAGGAACTGGTTTATCTAGATTTTTTGGGGTTTGTATCTAAACGGTGATTGTTCATGCATATTCTCAGAGGTCCTTTTGTGAGTCCAATTTATTCAGGCTCACAAAAATTACATTGAAGTTGGTAGATTAAGTTGGATGTGTTGCAGTCATAATGGCCTTGGTCTTGGTGTTCTTACTATTTAAGTTCTTGCATGTGTTCCAGCGTTGTTTCATACATGGTGTGAATACTTTGCTGTGTTGAATGAGGTGCTAGTTCTGTTGGGGTCGACCAATTTTGGGTGCACTAGAAGGTTGCTAGGGCTAGGGGCCGTTTGAAAGAGATTCTTGTGGGTGGTTGTGAGCTGAGAAGATTTTGTGTCCAAGTGAAAGAAATTAGAAAGTTGGATAGCCATTCTTAAATAGCAATTTGGCAACACTGCGCAAGTTTTCGGTGTTATTTCAAAGTATTCAAGACGCATTTAGTTTCATAACATATCTTGCTATGTGTTTTGTATGTTTTTAATGTCTCTTTATATGAAAAATGAATATTTCCACAAATTTAAAACAATTTGTAACTGTTGAAGTGTGAAGTGTAAAAGTGTAAGAAGAAATGAAGAGAAAAGTTTGTTTGTTTTTATCTAGGCCTAACCTAACTATCCCTTAGGGTTGGCTTCCTTCACCATCACTTGCTTTACAAAAGAAGAGTTAAGTAATCATCGTTGATGTTTACAATGTGAATGACTATTCTCCCCTAGAGTCGAACAGCGAGGGCCGTGTTCCAGTTTTACCCGGAGAACAACGAGCAAGTTGAACTGATAACGTCTCAAGCCATGAAGGCAGGGTTCTATGGTGGAGTGGTCGTAGATTTCCCCAACAGCACCAAGGCCAAGAAGTTCTTCTTGGTGCTCATAACCGGGGAAAATATGGTGCTACCACAAGGTTTGGGGACAAATGAAACCAACCATCAACAAAATGAAGCAATCTTCTCTAGGAAGGGAAAACAGTGAGTTATAAATTGTTTGGCCTAGTTTGTACGTTGTATTATCTGTGAGAGCCACAATTTGTTGTTTCTGTATCCAATGCATCATTTCTTGCCTAGTATGGTTAAAAGTTTTCACTTGTCATTGTTTTGTTGAGGGAAATTCAGAAATCAATCCAAATACCACCCTGAACAATATAATTAATTTGATAAAAAATATTGCAATCATTACTTGTCTGGTATTATTATTACGCGTTCGGGTTACACGCACTTATGCTAATGTGTAATGGTAGGGTGATTGTGAGATGAAATGGAGGACCTACAGTTTAACGTGGAATCCGAACCACGGTGAAGGCCCCGACATTCCACACATTCACAAGATGTCTTGTCAGAGGTGAAGGAAGGGTTTAGAAATCAGAAAAATTTGTGCCGGGACCGAGGATTGAACCCCGGACCCCCAGCATAGAAGTTCAACACCTTACCCCTAGACCACCAGGTCACCTTGGCCTATCTTAAAATGGTATTTAATTTGACATTTTTATCAAAAAATGTACTTGTTCTCTAAACACTAATTATTAATCAAATAAAAAACCGATACAAAATTAAATTTGAAAGAATTACAATATAACATACTTCAACAGCCTCTATTACCCTTGGCCAATGCTCAGTCAAATTTGACCCTCTGACCTATATTTGTGGACACAGTCTTGAGTTACCTTAACTGCAGCGTAGATAAAGCAGACATTTATTTTTTAAATCACTCTATAAAGATTTAGTCTACGTTGAATTTATTGGGCTCATGGCAGTTGTTATTTCACATTTCTAAATTTATTGTTAAATATTAAATATGTGAACAAGCTTTTAGCAGCTTATTCTAACACATTTTTTGAGCAAACACAACAACCAGACTCCAAGTAATTAATGTATCAGCAAGTGATACTATTGTACAGTTGCAATTTTTTTTTTGTTCTAGCTAGGAATAAACTTTGGGATTTGTTATCAGCAGAAAATCACTTACAAATAATCATCCTCCAGTAAATGTAATAGTTACTATGAGTTGTGTAGCTTTCACCCTAGTTTCCGTCCTCTGAGTGTTATTGTTATCATGAAACCATGAATTAGATTCACTTTGATCATCCAGGGACTCTCTGAGAGGGACTCGGAAGAAGCCCCTAAAGAAGAGCAAGGCCTGGGTACTTGAGAAGAAGCAACGCTGGAAGAGACAGGGCAAAGAGACCAGAGCAGACTCCAAGTACTCGGGACGACACAGGAGTGGTCGTTTCTGACTGTCAACCCCTAGACTCATTTGTATATTTGTAAAATAAAACTGTACAACATATTTTCAAAATTGGAAATGTCCACCATTTTTTGCCTGATCCTTCATTTTAAGTATAATAATGTAATTGTTATTTTATTGTTGTATTTTATAACTAGGGGTGTCAAACTCTTTTTCATTAAACCATAGATTAGTAATATCACAAATTTCAATGCCTCCATTCTTAACTTTCTGATGAAATCCTAATCATTTGGATGCAATCCAGTTTACTAATGGACTCATTTCAATTATTGACACCCCTTGTTAAAAATACAGCAAGTTCTCAGATGTACCTACCAAGTGCATTGAAGTTTCAGCAAAATTAGGGCTAGGCATGCATACTTTCCTTGTTTTTAAATTATTAAAATAACGATTAATGAATCGTAGGTTCAAGATTGTTATTTAACCAACTCCTGGAGTTTCTGGAATAGGAAAACTATCTAATAGATTGAATCACCCTCTTAAAGAAAGAACTCTGCATAAGCATTGAAATGTGAAGTTATTCTTTTCACCCAATCAAATGTGATGCTACAATGGAAACCACCAACTCTGCTTCATTGTTGAACTGTTGCTCAGAAATAGTTCATTATTTGTTTAAAAAAACTATAAATTAGAGTACCTTCAACTTACAGAATATATGTTGTAAAATATTCCAACCAAGAAGTTTGTCTTTGATTGCTGATTTGAAATATTTGGGTTTGTTTCTTAGATCCACAACTCAATCTCCTCTTTAATACTGAATACTTAATAGCATCACCATTTCCTAGAAAGTACAAGATACTGTAACAGTTGGTGCTAGTATCTGGTGCTACCACTGGTAACAGTTGGTGCTAGTATCTGGTGCTACCACTGGTAAACAGTTGGTGCTAGTTCAATGTTTCCTTTAGAGTTTAGGGAATAAAAGGAGTAGATACTATCATGCAGTTCTGCTGGAGCCACTTGACAATTATAACTTAATTTTTAATATTGATTTATTTACTACACATTTTTATTCTAAACAAATAATTAGGCCTACAACTCACTATTGCGTTTTTGAATGAGTGAATCCTTGTTCATTTTTAGATTTAGAGAGGAATTGAAAAAAATGTAGCCTATAGCTATGGTTTACAAATTTGGTGGCAGGAGGTCCCTGGTAACACTCTAAAAGGTCTTTGTGCGTTATTGGGTGTATGAAGTATTGAATTGGGGGCAGAACATTGAATGTAGATGTGTAATTGGGTTTCTTCCTGGCTGTTCAACTCCTCAGTTCCACCTACATCTTCTCACATTAAACACATTCAAATGATTCTTTATCGTTAGAACATGCAAAATTCACATTTGTGATAAAACAAAATTTTACATGAATTCTACTGTTTTCACACATATAACACAAATTTAAGTTTTTTCTAAATAAACACAATTTCTTTGTAATTTGGCAAATACCACAAAATGCAATATAATTTTCAACATGGTAACACTGGTGATACCAGGGCTGCTGTTTATACAAATAGTATCAGTTTTTAATTATTTTATAGGTATAAAATACATCACAGGAAAACTGAGTGTTTTCAGGATATTTAAGCTTTTTTTTTTATCTGAGGTTAGCATTAAAAATCACGAATGCAACTTTTACACATTAAATATACAACCTTTAAAAGAGTTCACTTTAGGTCCAAGCAAGGACATAATATATATGGTGGTCATATTTGACAAAATTACATCTTCCTGATTTTTATTCGGTTCTTTTTGGATGGCATCTTTTGTTATTGTTTGGTATAAACCTAAGTTGATAATCGATTATTTCAATATTGCTATTTGTAAGACTCGAAGATATTGAGTTTGGTATTACTAAGTGTTTTTGTGTTTATTTATATTCGATTTTTCTCAGAATATGTTAATAAATAGTTAAATAAACAATATGCATGGAAACTTTGGCACTTTAAGATTAAGTTTGTAGTTAAGTGGATTCACAGATCAAAGGGATCAGTTTCTTCTTGTCTGGTTCGACTGAGTCAAAGAGGTTGAATCTGGTGGTTTTCTCTAGATATTTTTCCACTCCATCCCAAGTACATATTTATTTAATCTATCTAATATTTTCCCTTTTAAACCTTACTTTTAGTGTTAAAAGTACACATAAAAATGTTCCAGCATTTGCACGAAGCCTGAGCCAACTGCTAGTGTAATGTGCGTTCCATGTCCTCCAGATTGTTAAAATGAACCAAAGCCCCAGAGTGTTAGCTGCTGAACTGACTTGATTGGGGACAGTTGCCAGGGAATGGTACAGATGAATGACAGAGCCACAACTGTCCACTGCACTGTATGCAAGGAAAACACTCGCTTGGTAAACATTTACACGCTCTTAGTCATTATATGGCTGTTCTACAATAAAAAAAACATCATTTTACTATTGATATTTTATAGTTATTGATTATATCTATCAAAAGTGACAGCTGCAGATCATTTGACGTACGAATATGTGAAAGTTGATCTGATAACTTTTATAGTTACTGTTAGATAAGGCTCTTTCTATGAAGATGGGATTGTAGCAGGTATGTTACCTCCCAGATAAACCTCGATATACCAGATATAATTATGAATGTTGGACCACTCGAGGAGCAAACTGTAATTAGTTGCTTGACAACTAACGAATGTAGTAAAGCCGTGTACGAAGAGTGCGAAGTGGTACACTTTTCAAGCCTCAGCTTGAGGCATGCATCACAAGAGTTTTGATAGTCACATGCTCACTGCAAACAATAACACGCACAACACGAGTCAGTAGATGATATGATTTCTCACACATGTAAGATTTTAAGAGTGATGTGACTTTTATTTTTTCAGTTTTTTGACAAGATTATATACTTCGACAGAAACTTCACGCCACTTATCTTCTATTTTATTTTTATTTTAATATTCTGAGCTCTTTGAATCCCTTAATAATTGATTATTCTCATAAAGTTGAATTAATTGACTTAGAACTTGGTTGTTGTCCATGATGTGTACGAAATGCGGAGTGAGACAATAACATATCTGTCTACACGAAATGTTCTGCTCGCACTGAGGCACCTTTGAGCATAACCAGTTTACTGATAAGCACATGACTCATGATGTGTGCTGCACACACCTCTCATCAAGTATGAACAGAGTGAGGCGTGGGTCACGAGCCGTGCAAAGTGTGCCATCTCATACTGTCTACGCAGCTTATCAAACATGCAACAACTACAGTTCATTTATACTTTATTTGACAGTTATAAAAGTGAATGAATCTACTTTCACATATTCACATGACAAGTCATGTAATCTGCAGATGTCACTTTTGATCAATAGGCCTCAATGAAATGTTATCAATGCTGATGCATTTAGATTTGTTTGTATTTTCTCTAAAAGTGTCCTCTCAATGTGTTCCAATGTATTGTTCCGAGGACTGTCCAAATGATACTATTTCCCTCAGAAAGATGCAGCGCAGCAAGGCCACAGTACTATGTACAACTCGGGGGACTGTGAGGCCGTGAACCAAGGGTCTAGCCCTCCCTGCAAGAGTCAGTTGTGTGGTGACATTGGATCTACGTCGCGCAGGTCACATCTTCTTGTTTAGATATACATTCATCCTCATTCACAGTCTAAATGATGAGTGATTTAGATTTCCTGTCTTAAATTGGTTTTAAATGTTTTTAACACATGTTAACGATGCTAAGTATTGTTTTTGTACTTAATAGTTGTCTTTTAACCAAAATTATGAGAAAAAAAATACAAATTCAATTCTATGGATTGATCAAAACTGAACGGACATTAAAGATAATATGGAATTGGATTTGATCACTGCTAACAATTGTGTAGTAAAATAGTTAGATCATAAAATATTTTTTGTCTTTAGTTGTGTCTGGAAACCATTATTGGTGTATTTTTGTTGCCCAAAAACATATTTTATTGTATAGCATTTGTAATAACTACCACCTCTCCCCCTTGTTTTTACTGTTTATTAGCCCAGATAACAAATAATCTCTGGTACTTAGTTATATTTGAGTCTGGATGTCAATGTGATAGGTACAAGAAGAATTTCACCCTAACAGTACACACACCAAGTTACTTTATCCAGATCAAATTGCCACATAGCTAGGCCTAATTGTTAATCTGATATGCAATGTCTTGACATATCAGATTCTGTGATAATACAAGCTTCTCACATCTTGACATATCATGTTCTATGATAACAAACAATTTTAAGTAAACTTTTAGATTGCAATAACTAGAAAATGTGCACTGCTACACAAAGCACTTTTTTATTTTAATAATGTTGCCATAGTTACACAAGAGTCGCACGTTAGGCCATGTGGTCACCAAAGCAGGTGTGTGTAAAACTCTCAATATAATTATATTCCTGAATAACTTACCTAGTAGAACTGTATGCTAAATTTGCCAAGCACATCACATTTATTAATACAAACTTAGGCCTAACATCAGAACATTTCTTACGTTGGTTTATTAAATAATAGGAATTCTGTGATTTCGATATGTCAAGTTGGCTCATATAGTGTTTGTCGGAAAGGCCCCAGCCAATCAGACATAATTAAAACTATTTAAATTGATTATTTTACAGGACAGCTTTTCTTTGTTCAAGGGCAACATTTTTGATTATTGATATTTGACAACAATTTAAAAGCCAGAGTTAAAACATTTGTTAGGAAAGTTATGATATAACGAAATGGTTTGTGTCCCAGGCCCGTGATGTGTCCCTGTGAGGGTTGCAACAAGAACATCGCTATATCTGGCTTGATCTCACACTTCTCGTTTGAGCATGTTGACCTACCCATGTTGGCCGTGGAGGAGGAGGACAAGTCACACTTCTGGGTGTCTCCAGAGGCTTTGCCACTCAACATCACCAGGTGCATTGCTCTGCTGCTCCTGGTGGACAGTCTCGACACTAGGTAGGCCTAGACTGGATCGCTACTAATGGAGAGGTAGAGCTCCAACTTACCTTCCTCAACCCTCACTGTAAATATGGATGGGAATATTCCAGACAGGAAGTGTGACTTGGAAGACCAAATAGATAATAAATATAATTTTATATTGTTTTAAACTAAAATGTTTTTAAAGTACAAAGAGCACATTAAATACAAGCAATAAAAAACAGTACAAGACACCAAATATTTGTTTAATGGGCTTTGATGGGAACAAAATAAAAATAGCTTCACATGCAGTTAAACCTGTAGTTAACTTATTTACCCTCAAATAACTAACTTTACTCAATTTATATTTCCTGACTAAAACATAATTTACATAAACTAGACCCCCTCCCATTGTGACCTACGTTTATAAAATACAGTAAATATTTTGAAATGAGGACTAATAAAGTTTTTAAATCAAAGGTCAGAGTTCAGTCCCTAGCAATCTTTATGTTGACACCGGTTTTGTCAATTAACAATTGACGCTAGGTGAATGATAGCGAGCCTGATTATTATAAGGGTGCACTGAGTCTGTTTAAAATTCAACTCTCATCCTATTCTACTAGATAAGACAATTTGTCACTTGTAGTCAGATTGGAATGCACCAATGCAAAATGAACATATTGTGTGTTCTCTGCTGCCCCAGAGGGGGTTCCCTCTGCACACAGCATGCTAACGACTCCAGATTGAAGTCAGGCTTCCCAATCCTTGTGATGGGTGCTCGTCTCACTACTGGCCCTCAGGGGGCTGCAGCCCTGTTGTGGGCAGCAGACGTGGATTCACGCCTCAGATACACCGCTGAGGCGACAGACTTCTCGACCAGGTGAGTTGTAGTGCCAACACGCCATACACAAATATCATACCCAGCATAACCAGTCATTAGATTCGATGATCAATCTAGACCAATTAATTTTATCAGCACAAGACTATCTTAATTCTGAAACAAACACAACACCCAGTCCCCAGGCAATTGTGAAAGGTGTGTACCATCCCTGTCGAAAGCACACTATGCTGTAATAGTTTCTTAACTTGATGAATGCAATTTTTCTGATAACTTGTATTCTCTTCTAGAAGCCTGAGTGTGAGTTATAGTGGCCGCACAGAGTCTTTGCGGGCCAATCAGGCGCCACCAGCAATACTAGAGAGAGGTCTGTGCACTGTCGTGCAACCTGCGATGATAAGAGAGCTGGCTAAGGTATCTGGTGGCTTCGACCTCACCATACAGATACATAAATAATATAAATCTTAAATGAGTGCAGTTATTCTACATGTATTTTGCTTGAACCCTGGTTATTTAGTTTTGTATTTGTTTTGTAATCTAAAGTCCATCTTGTGTTATTTTTATTGCTGTACTTATTGAATTTGTAAAACTACATACAATAATAAAAAAAAGGTGTATCAATATTTTTAATTTTAAGCTGGAACATATTTCTAAATGGGAAGTAGAGTTGGAAATCACCATTTCTCCAAGTTAAGAGAATGAAACATGTTTTGTCTCGTTGTGATTCTTTGTCTTCAATGCATTGCCATAATTTTGGGGTAGTCACCTCTTAGGTATTCATAATCATCTGTTACCAGCCTGTACCTGGGTCAATTTAGTAAAATGCCACCATTCTTCTCTCACTTGCACACACTGTTATCTGCTCCTTGGTCTCCCTTGCAAGTATGCATCCCCCAAACCTTGCCTTGTCACCTTCATGCGGGTTGACAGGAAGGGACTCATACAGCAAACGAGCCGCCTGGCCTAAGCCATTTATTTATTGGAACCAGGTGTACATTATTATAATACAATCACGATGCAATGAGGCAACAATAATCCTTCAAATGTCTTACACTTGTCGACAAGTGCCTGTGCGGTGGGGGAGTCACAGGGAGTGTAGTGTGGACAAGGCTCGACCTGCAGGAGGAAGCAATCCCGACAATTCCTCGGACAGTCGAGGTCTTGCTGGAAGGTTTGTAGGAGTCCAGTGGGTTTCAATTCCATCTAGGCTATTATACATACATCAGCAATACATACAAATGGTAAAGAATTCATAAAGATTTGGTGCTAAATAAATATTATACATTAGTTAAAGCTACCACAACCTAACATTTTATTTAAAAAACAGAATTTACTGGCAGGAGCAGTTTTGATTAACTAATTAATTTGTCACTATTTAAATATGTGCTATGTTCATATGCCAGGCAAATGAAGTAGAAAATCCACCAAGGTGTTTGTGCAGCCATTTGCATCAGTAGCACTTTACAGAAATATGGTAGAGACTGGACAAAATCAGCTTTTCACACTGAGGTCATTAATTATGTTCCATAAGAATAAAATCCTTTTATTTATACCTTAATTAAAATGGATTTATTATTGCATTAAAAGTGATACTGACTAGAAATCACAGGGATTTAGAAATTCAAATTCAATCAAAAGAATATACATCAAAAATCAACGAATCAAAAGAATTCTCTAACACAATAAAGTTTTACAAATGTGTTATTTTATTCCATCGATCCTTTGTATCTGCATTGCTATGTTTTTGGCCATATCCTGCGGAACTTGTTTAACTCATGTCTTGTGGCATAGCTACTGCTCCCTATCCTGATGAAGTTGTGTCATGTGACCATGAGGATCTCAGGGTGGGTTTCAATGTGTTCTACAAGACATCGAAGCAGGACAAGCTGATATCACTCTTCATTACAACAGTTTGGCTACTATTTCCTAGGAATCACTTCACTTGTTCGACAGTCCTGCATCACTCAAACTTGAGCTTCTCTCCAGACTTGTAGTTCTTGAAGAACTTGTAGATATTCCTGAGTGACATGAGCACAGGAATCATCACAGGAAGGAACAGGGGAATGTATACCGCATACTTCTGATCGTCAGGGAAATAGAGCAAGGCCAGCAGAGATGGGTCGGTGAAGGCAGATTCTGCAGACAGAAAGGCTTGTTTTGAAGCCTCAAAGGCTGCTTTAAGCTCTCCCATCTTCAACATCGATGTGGCATACTCGACGTTGTCCACAGCGCGGTAAATAGACTTTCCCACATCATCGTTAATGACGATATTGCTGATTTCCCCAAGGAGTTGTGATAAAGAGAGTAAGGTAATTTTTGCAGAGGTAAGTTGTTCTAAAGTTCTAACCCTGAGAAGGAGGTCTAACTCCCAATAATAGAGGTCTTCATTAGAATGAGTCAAAAGCTCAACTTTATTAATTTTTTCAATTTCAGGAACTCCCATCAAAAGTTTCAGTTGAGCTAGCACAATACCCATGATGACACCAGAGTCAGGCCGAACCAATTTAGGTTCCGGAATTGAGTCATTTTGGCAAATAGAAGCCGAAGGGTTGTGAATAACAATCCCCCCCCACCGAGGTGAGAGGAACGCATTGAGCCCTGCTCGCATTCCCTGCCTCCTGTAAATATGTAGAGGAGCCGCGTCGCATGTCGGCATGTACACCACAAAATTGAGGCTCGGGTTATGAGAAATATGAGATGCCAGTTTCTTCTCTAGTGGCGTTATGATGTGAGGCAAGAGGTCTTGAGCCAACGCATAGTGTTGACCAACCCCCGAACTTTCAGTCACCAACTTTGGTTGAACTTCCAATGAGACAAAATACAACCACTGAGACTTCACTTTGTAGCTTGCCAACATAGAAAGTTTGTATAGAAATGGTTCAAGATATTTCCTTATTGTATTTCCAAGATCCCAATGAACTTGCAACTTGTCAGGGTCAGGGTTAATAAATGTTAAAAGAATGTCATACTCCTTTGTAGCGGGAATTCTACGACGTCCAATCTCATCTTGATCCGTTTTAGTCGGGGTTATCATGGAGTCCACCATCTTCTGAAGTGAAATTTCTCGAAACCACCATTGCTGTAATACATCGTATAACTTGGGAACTTCAGTTTGAGGGGAGAAAAATATTGTCCTTTTGGAACTTACAAGAATTTCATTTTTCGCACTCGTGAACCTAGACAGATCTGAAACCTCTACCAAAGAAACTTCACCGATATTGAATGGTTTAATTACTACACTTTCAAAATCTTCGAGGCTTTCAAACGAGTTTATTACTCCTTTTTCAACCAATTTTAATGTTATCCTTGGTTTAAAAAGTAATGAATCATTAAATAAACTTTGAATGTCAGTAGAAAGTTTGTTACCTTTGTTAATATCTGACAATACTATTGTTAAATTGAAACCTATGAAGATATCCAATTTTTCTAGTGCAGCTATTCTAGAATATGGCAGAGACACACGATACACTTCGGTAGTTTTCCACCAAAGAGGAACACCGATAACTACCATTATTCCAAAGAATGCAAGTGCTGCATAGATCCTACTCTTTTCGGTTCCTTCCTCGGCTGGTTTTGTATTCTTATCTCCGTCATCAAAATTCATGAACAATTTTTTTGTCTCCATCTTAACAGTTTCAAAAGAGTTTACAATCCTGAAATGAGAATGGAAATAAAATGTGAATAATATAAATATAAAAACTGTCATATGTAAAAACTATATTTAAATATTAAACTGTTCAAGAAATATATATTTATAGCCTAAACTATTTAATGTGTCTTAAGTAGGAGTGTTGTAGGGTGGTCGCTATGACTACAAATAATATTTATGTTCACATGTAGGCAAAATTACTGTTCCTATAAAAACAAACATATTATTTAATTTAGCAGAAACCAAAACCTATACATTGATCATATTTAGCTATAGCTTTGTTCAAAATTTAATAAACACCTCAATATCCATTCTACTGGAAATGCCAGAAAGGGTTGTTTTACTTTCAACTAAATTATTTAGTGGGACTGATGATATTGGATACAGAACATGGAGGGTGAGTTACCATCATTCACCAATAATGAAACACATTTAGACTGCATGGCCATTGATTATCTTTTTTTTTAACTCCTCCAGGTTTAATGGCGCAGATATCCATTCAAAAAGAATGACTAATAATTCCAGGCTGTATCCAAGTCTCGAGGATCCTTAAAAGGATCCTTGAGTTATAGATGTGATGAATTCACACTCCTCACACACTTCCTATCAAAGACTGCATCAGACAATCCGAATGGCAACGAGCCTTGCTACAGCCTTGAGGCTGAAGTGCTACTACCTATCGATGATCTTAGAAATTATGTCAAACACCATTTATCAGACCCAATGAAAATAAATATTCTACCATGTTTAATATCAGCATCATTTTAATGTTTGTGTTGAATGTTCTTCCATTGTTTTAAGAAAATTTAAGTAGACCCATGATGCCAATAAACAATTTGCTACTTTTGGTGATAAAAATTGTTAAGCGTAGGGCTATAATGATTTATCAACTTTTCAAAATAACCAAATTCTTAATATTACTAAATGAGTCTGCTTTAGAATGCCATATAATTTAAAGTTCCGAGTTCTAGGAGATGAAATGCAAATAATAAAACGATTGCCTGCCAAACATCGCACTAAGTATGTGTCGTAAGACTATCTACAGTAGCCCCACGGCTTCTTTGGTGCTGACTGACAGCGTTGAAAAGTTACCAGACCAAATTATGTATCCCTACGCCGTACCATATGATCTGCAAAAACATGTGTTTAGCATCTGTCACTTCTGACAGTCAACATTTAGGTATATACCTAAATGTTGACTGTCAAGAGTCAGCTGTGAGCTGTCAGTCAGCACCAAAGAAGCTGTGGGGCTACTGTACAGACTCCGTGTCCGTAAGGTACTCAGTACTCCTTTAGATATGATATTGACTCTACACTAATAGATTGCATTATATACAGAGTCAATATCTTTAAATCCTTAGTCCTTACTACTCCGTTGAAGTTGACTCAACTTTAATTTTCCAAGGACTAGTCGATATGGACAGCTGAGGACTACCAATCACACCAAAGTAAATGTGCATGCACATCGAAATAAAAGGACCAATGGCAGCCAAAGGATCTATTGCTATGGAAACAAATACAAAATTTTAAAATGATTTTATGGCTTGAGCTATTTCAGAAATATCCTGAACTTTTATAAAAGTATGTTGAGTAGTTACTATGTTATAATATTATTCTGCTGAGATATCGTCTGCTTGCGCCTAGCTCTACAAGATTTCCTATTGGAGCATTTTATTAGATGTTGTTTCCAACTTTCTCATTGGTTGGCACAGTCATGTGATTATGGGTATTGACCGTGTAGACGCGATTTTCATTTCTAAGGACCATTAAGAACTATAAGGATGCGGAGCTTACGGAGTTTGTGTCAGGGTCTTATTGTTTCAGTCCTTGGGTTTAAGGGCGTGTGAGGGGTATATTGGAATCCATGGTGACAATTAGGAAGTGTCTATTCTAGGTCACGTGATTACCAATACAACTGGTAAGGATATATATCATCAAGGCGACAGTGAGTGCATAAATAGATAATTCGGATAAAGCCTTGGACTAGCCTGCTATGTATTCAAAATCATAGTCCTTGGTTATAATATAATAATATTTAGCACCACGTCTTACGACCCGTTCGGGTCATACGCTTTAAGTACTAATTACGCTAATGGATTAGGAATTGGGAAGGTTGAATTAAAGGAAGTGAACCCGCATTTGCGTGGAGGGAGAGTGGAAAACCATTTAGGAAAAACCCCCACCAGTTCACCCTACCGAGATTCGAACCTCGTTCTCCCCGTCCTCAGCAGTCGAGCTTAACAAGACAAGCGCGTTAGCCAACTACGCCATCGAGGCGGGTTCCTTGGTTATAAATGTCCGTTAAAATTAAAGAAATAATAGCCAAATACATACTTCAAAAAATTAGTATAAACTTACCTTTTCAACAAACAAATATTGCATGATTTGTAATAAGGTATATAAATGTAATAATTATTCTGTGATTATATTTACATTTTTATTAGTTTAGATGTACACAAAATCATAGAGAAACATTAATACAACATAAGGCAAAACATTTATATTGCTCTGCATATTTAGTGCTACTATCTATCAGACGTAGATGTACGCATTTTATAGAAAACTAGAGTACACTTTATTATCACGTGAATTCGATCTCTATAATATAACTAGGTAGACATGTGTGTGGATGAAATTTTTGAGCTTTTGGGTATCTCCTTCTCTTTTTTACCCATATAAGGCAAAGTGGCATTTTGTCTTCGTTCATTAATTTGATTGAATATAGTTATGAGATACATCAATTTGTGATTAGTTAAATGAAATTAATGTGTTAGTAAAAGCTTTGAAGAGCATAACAAAGTTCAAAACTGGTGATTTTTTCTCTCTAAACAAGTTAATGTAGGCTAATATATACGATGAATTTTGAAGGTAGCTCGTTTGGAAGGCTCTCCCTTGTATCATAATTCTACTCTATAGTAGTGTTTAGGAAGGATAAAATACCTTCTAGAAGTTACTTTCTACTTTCATTATAAATGGCCGTTCATCCTACCAAAATACTATTATATGATAGTATTCTGGTACGAATTAAAGCCTTTATGATTGGGATTCTTACTAAAATCAGGGTTTAGTAAATACCGTACTTCCTACAAGCCTATAACTTAAATTATTATTTAAACGTGTGACTTCCACACAAAGTCTGTCATTCAAACAAATGTTTGTAATGTAGTTTTTAGATAACTTATTTCATTATAGGTATAGAACTTTCAACATAATATGGTTTCTGAAAGCAATATACAATATATGAGCCAACTTAAAAAATATAGTAATAAAATAATACTTTCTACAAGCCTATAAGCTACATAATTGTTTGAACATATGACAACTACACAAAGTTTGTCATCCAAACAAATGTAATCAAGTTTTAATATACCTTATTCATGATATTTATCAAACTTTCAAATGAATAACCTATAGTTTCTGAAACCAATATACAAGCTAATAAACAACTTTAAATATAATTGTAGCCTTGGCAGACTCTAAGCAACATGGATGATAACAACATATTTAAATAATTATTGAAGATCTTATTCGTATTTGTACAGTATTACCTGTAAAACTGAATTGTATATCCTTTAATGTAAATGATTCTCCAGGAAAATGTGATATAATACTTCACTATTTTCAAACAATAACACTTTTGTTCATCAGAGACACGTTTCCACATAAGAACATTGAAAGAAAGCGTTAAATCTCCCCCCCCCACCCCCCACAATGAAGCATACGATAAACTTGAGCGTCACGTTTTGTACCTTGCCAATGCGTATGTTTGTCTCCATCCAGTATAGTATAGATATCACTGCGTGTATTCATTGATATATAATATAGCTATATGGACATATGTGGCTGAAATTTTCGAGCCGTCGTCTGCATAGCATTGTGTAAGAGAGAAGGAAACTTTCGAATATATCATTTTCTATTGATGAGCTATCACTCGCTAACGATTATGATTGTCTTCCACGGATATCATTAGTTGACATAATGAGTTCTTAAGTGACTGTAAAGACAAATCCTGGAGTTACGGACTCTCCCACAGTGTTGGAATACGTTGTCTTCGTTAACCACTGGATGTTGAGTATCGACTCTCCTATAATGTATTTGTTCTTTCCTAGAATTACACTTGTCATATTGGTGTCTTCGTCGTTATAGTTCAAAGTGTTGTTGGCCTTCGTGGACAAGCTGATGCCATACCGGGTGATTGGGTGTTGTGGCTTCCCAGATGTCAATGTAGATTAGGCACTTCTTCATGTTGGACTTAAGAACGTCCTTGTACAGTTTATGTTGTCCCCCCAGGTTTTGTTGGCGATCCTTCAGATGTGAGTACAAAATCTGTTTTGGGAGTCGAGTTTCGGGCATTCGAACGACGTAGCCTGTTCCATCGAAGTTGGTGCTTGATGTTCAACGCTTCAATACAGGTGGTATTAACCTCTTCTAAGACACTGGTATTAGTACGCCGGTCTTGCCAGTTTACTCTGAGGCTTCTCCTTAGACAACGCTTATGGTACCTCTCCAGGCATTTTAGGTGCCTTCTGTACGTAGTACAAGCTTCATACACATAAATAAGAGTTGGTATTATGATTTGTCGATAGGTGACTGCCAAAGTAAGAACAGGGTTCGATGTTCTGCAAGAACTTCCCCNNCCCCCCCCCCCCTTCTCCTTCCCCCCATTGATTGTGATGGCAGAAGCTGCAACGTTGGAATTGAGTGCAGGCTGGTACAGCATCTGAGTCTTTCTGATATTAATGCCCAGAACAATTAAAATATATGCCTAATTAAATGTAGTCAAATTAGCCTGGAGGTCCTCTTCTAAATTGGCCAAAACAACGTTATCATCCACGTACTGGAGTTTAAGAACTGACGTAGATATTTTGGTCCTCGCTCGTAGTCTACTAGGGTTGAATAAGCCACCATCCATCCTGTACACTATTTCTACACTCAGTGGCAGTTTCCCATCTATAAGATAAATTATAATTCTAACAAATATTGAGAATAGAGTGGGGGCAATTACACATTCCTGTTTGACACCCATTGTGATCTCAAAGGGTTTTCCAAGCCCATTGCTCAGAACACTGCCATTCATGTTATCATGAAGCAGGCGAAGAATCTGAATGTATTTCGGGGGGTGGGTGGGGGGGAGCCAATTAGAGCTAAGATCCTCCAAAGAGAATCCCGATTAACTGAGTCGAAGGCCTTGACAAGATATCAATGAAGGCCATGTATGGAGGGCGATTTACTAGATGAAAGCGTTTCTTTCAGACAAATTTTGGTTTCGTAAAGATCTCATTATTCAATCAAAAATTATTCGATAGTCACTTTGTTTCGCATAATTTATGCTGTACAAAAATTTATGTGCATATGTTTCTGTAAAATCATTAGAAACAGCTGAAAGGTCATTTTTAAAACTTTACTAAAACAAATTTAAGAAGCACATTAATCAAGAAAGGCTGCAGGGATTAGTTATGTTGTCTGTTGCGCTACTGCCCAATAGCTTGTCCTTGGAGGAGATTGTAGACAATTTCACAGAGATCAATGTTTGTTTATTCTCTATACGTGTTAATATTGATAATTAATCATTAATATTGTTTTATTCAATTTAGATTAAGTTTTTTACATTATATTGAAACTTTTCAGCAACAATTTAACCAAATGTTATGGCTGTATAGTAATGCTAGTAATGCTGACCTTGTACATACATAACGCATCACATCACATCACATTTATACATTGTGCATTCTTTTAAAAACAATGGGTTTTAATTTGTTTATAACATTATGTGCTATTTATTATTTTTATTATTAGATATACGTTATTCATTAATATAAACCCAGTCTAGTACATAACAACTGTAGAATAAAATAACAAACAAAAACAATATTTTTTGTAAACCTTACAAAAATTAACTTCCGCAAAGATAAAAAGCTCCAATTGACAGCCGTGTTCCCTAAAAAATACCGTAAAATAAATTTATAACGTGTTTAACCAAGCTGAGAAGTGAATCGTACCGATATACTTGTGTTTATTTTTGTGAGTCATTTTATTGTTGATGTCAATAAAGTGTGATATTAACTATAATTAAAAACAAAGAATCGAACCGGATAAAACCACGTACATGTTTGTATTTAAAATGTACACAAAAGGGTACCTCAACAACATTTGTTGTTAGTCTAGGGTGGGTAAAAATTACTCTTTGTAACAATGATAAATTAGCTAAATAAAAATGCCATCAATGTCAAATAATTCATTAGCAACATCTTTGTATCCAATTATCTTTTGAAAAATAGCTCATAATATATTCAACGAGCGAGTGCACTCAGAAATAAAGAGGGAGAGTTATATTTTGTGTATAAGAGATAGTAAAATGTTAAAAAAAAAATCTCCCAAGTATCCAGTCAGATCCTATGATGATGTGGAATCGAGTTCATGTGAAGAGTTTGTGTATTAAGATTCTAAGCTAAGGCAAGATTCTGGTATGAAAGACTTTTAAGAAAATAAACACAAATTCTTATGCAGCCAACATTGAATTAGTTTTAATTCAATATAGATATTTAATATAGGTTTTTCTACATTGTAACATGACTAATTAAATAACTTCACCTTTATTACAGTAAATATTTGATCAATATATAGCAAAACCTTCAATTACGTAGTTCTTAACAATTTTTTAAAGATATTGCCATTAGAGGCCGCCTTTGTGGTCTAGTGGTCAGAATTCCTGTCTTTGATCCAGAGGGACTGGGTTCGGTGCCCTACCCTTACATAACTTGTCTGTAAGGAGGTCAAACTCAGCCTCATGAGGATAAATGAGGAGCTACTTGAGTAAATAGGTAGTAGCTCCGGTCTATAAAACTGATATTAACAGCTGGAGGGTTCATAGTTCTGACCACACGACATCCTCTATCAGCAGAAATTGTCACCATCTTCTCCAGCAGCTCGGTTGGTATAGCCCGATTGCTGATTGACGTCAAGGAGTATTTTATTTTTTTAAGTTCGTACAAAATCGAGTAAAATAATTTATCTCACTTTTAAATACATACGTTAGGGTAGTTAATATTAGTTTTTCAATAACTATTATTATTTTTATATTATACATATATATTTTATGTAAGCATAAATACATATGTACACATATTTATATATTAAATCTGTATCAGATATATATATATATATATATATATTGTATACAATGTGATGAATATTATACATTTAATGAACACTTAAAATACCCTCCCCCGTCAACAAATTATTAGTTTACCTGTCTGCAACTTACCGTGCAAAGAACTTCCGAGCTACACAAAATTGAACAGTGCTTCTTTATCAAAAAGGTTAAATTTTTATATATACTGTGCATATGAACAGATAATCGTTTTATCCCAAAGAGTAGCCTACACCACAAATCAGTAACTGTAACAACTGTAAACAGAAATGAAAAGCCACCATGTATTTAATGTATTGTTTACTGCAAATGTAGGCCTTTCTAATAGATACCGGTAGCTTTTCTTGCAACATAGTTTAACACTAACATAAAATCCTGTTACAAAAACCCTCATTTCCTGTTTTAAATAAATATGGTAACTTTAATAATTTGAACTATACTCGTTACATTACATGAGAAAAAATCAAACAACCACGTAGGTGCGTGGTTTTTCTGTTTTTCTTTAACAAATTTCATGTTTAGGTTTTACGATTATAAAATGTAAACTTGAAGTGGTACCTCAAACTTTGATTAGTTCCACAATAATGTGGTTCAGAAAACTAGCACACGCTGTAGATCTAAACATTCTCCAAAACTTATTTTTACCTTTGTTGTGTAAGCGTTTTCAGGTAACAATATACTCTTTCAGCTGTACGAGCGGATATACGTAATGCTAGTCAAACATTAGCGCACCTAAATGTTATCGATAGGCACTACCATTGTACAAGAAAAATGAAAACATAACAATCTATAATTAATGTCGTTTGCTTGGTCGTATTTTATATAAAAAGTAGGACCCCCATATCCGTGGGTAATACGTTCCTAGATCTACAGTAGTTACGTGAAACCGCGGATATTACCGAACTATTATAATTTATATAACGTATCTCGTTTCACTTTGTGAGGTAATTGTATTATATTTGTAAGAAGGTATAGGAAAGGTGAATATAAATATATAAAAGGGACGAACACAATATGGCTTTTACATTGAAAATGTCCTTTGTTATACCTTTTACATATTTCTATTGTAACGTTTAAAAAAGCTAGCGTGAATTATATTAATGCACTTGCTATCATGATTAAGTCGGATCCAAGTTTATTATCCTGTATTTATAATAACTAGAAAGGTGTGATATCTTAGTTTAGAAAATAAAAGTCCTGGGCCTGGATTCACTATTGGGCTCAAATAGTTGCACCGGTGCAAGTTTGAAAGACGTGCCCAAATCCCTATTCACTATAAGAAGCAGGCGCAATTTGAGAGCAAAGTTGCTCCTTTTATTTACCATCACTCAAGAGTAGGCGCAACTATTAAATCATGGTTGTCACATAAATACATTTAAATGGAGGCATATTATCGTAATGGCTTAAAAACATTAATTAACTGTACTCCAATTAATAATTAAGAAATTAAAATAAAATATGTCTGTAAAGCACAAAATTTGTTTCAATTCAGATAGTGGTAGCAAAGCAATTACTTACCTTTTATTGTTGAATTTTACATTCAAACAACGCAATGGCATTTATTGCATTATTACAAACCAAAACGTCAAACAAACCAAGAAGTGTGTAATCTGCGTCTATATCCAAAGAGGTTTGTATTCTTCCAAGTCCAAAGACATCTCGTCATTACATATGGCGCTTATTATAGCTTTAGAATTAGTTTTAAAGTTTATATAAATATTTTATTAATGGAACTTAAGCTTTATACTAATAATATAAATAAATACTAAATAATGTACTAATATTGTTTTTGTAAAGCACCCATAAAGAGGCCGCTTCTAATTGTATTACTAGTTTATTAGCAAAATGTTTAGAAATGTTTGTATTTGCTATCATTTTCATTAGATATTTAAAATAAAGTAGCCTTGAATTTGAAAGTAAATTCTACACAAATATTGGTCGAAAAGAGCTCAATTGATGACGTTTATGGTGATGTCACCATAATTTTGCCACCAGTTGGCGCCTTGTTTAGTGAATACAGAAATGGAACGAATAATAAGGCGCATTTTTGGGAGAAAATTTGCACCATTTCCAGACTTGCACCGGAGCAGAATTTTAGTCTTTAGTGAATTCAAGCCCTGGTATTTGATAGTTTTTATAATAAGTAGATAAACAGTTTTTGCTCGATATTTCACACGTTATTGACTTTAATTGAAATTCCCGACTATTATGTCATACACACGATAATTTCCGACACGCGAGATTTAGATTCCGGTAAAAACACGGATTAAGATTTCATAGACTTTACCTACTCGGCTCCTCGTCAGGAAGGAAGGGAGGAGATGAGTACCTTGAAGGGGAATATCAAGCGATATTTCCTTCTCGAAGCTTCCTATAAAAAAGAGGTGCGGTCATGCAGCGTTTCTGTTGACCAAACTGCAGTATCTTTTTAAACAGAAACGTAGAAAGATATCGTCATACCTTGCAACTTAACAACTTAGTACAAATAAACCTTACTACCCGATCTCATTTATAATGTCATGATTTTTAATATAAATGTGAATAAGAAATTATTGGGGTGTATAATTTCATATCATTACACTATCTATGTGCCCTATCATTATTTCCAGTTTTCCATTTTCTACCTTTTGTTTTTTGGTTTTCTCTTTTAGGCAGTTGCGTTGCGCGTTTCACACTCCTCTCTGATGAGTTCCGATAGAATGAAACCTAGGTCGGGGGATTGGGCGGTGACAATCGATTTTCTTTAAGAGGCAACCATAACCTTTTTGTCCAATGGCAGCATTGTAAAGTGTGAGCTGTGTTCTTCTTTTCATTGTAAAAGCCATATTGTGTTCGTCCCTTTTATAGCATATTATGTTTATATCCACCTTTCCTATACCTTCTTCCAAATACTCTCTCTCATATATATATATATATATATATANAAATTAGGCTAGAGTGTATAAGTTAATCAAGTGGTATTAACGTTTTAAATTATCCATGAGATATAATAATAAAAAGAAATAGGATCATATATTTTTATTAGGAAAGGGATATTTTATTTTAAAATATAGTTAAATATATTTGTTTTTCGAGCATAATCATGGAATGTCATACAACCCTTATCACTATTTTTATTTTTTTTGCATATTTCGTTTACTATTTTTGAGAATCAAATGCTAGTAATAAAGCTATTAATACTTGTCTATAACAATAACGTAAATAATGGAATTGAATTCTTAAGGCCGATTCACACAGAACGCTAAGCTAAACTAAGATAAGCTAAGCTATGCCTTGATACGCCACGCTATGTTTTTTCCGATTGCTGGCAGGGCAATTTTTCCATCTCCCATCTTGAGCCATCTTACGTTGCGTATGCGCATAACGCAACTTAGGCTCCACGCTGAACAGACACAGTGCTGGTTTGGTTAAAATAACTAAAGAAGTGTTGAAGCTTTGTTTTCAATTTGTTTCGCGCGTATTTAAGTAATATTATATTTAGGTTTTATAAATAATAAATGTGTTTATATTAAAATGGAAGCGTTAATGAAACAAGTCAAACCTCCACCTCCTAAATTTTCTTCATCTTTCAAAAGAGCTGCTAACAGTGGTATCTTTTCTTCCTCAGTTCTATCATCTGAACTCAAACAAGAAATTTTGGAGAACGCCATCATAACTAAACTTCACTGGCGCAGACCAGAAAGAAACAACACTGAATTCGGGAGTGAAAAGAGAGGCCATAGCTTAGCAATGAGTGTGAAACCAAACTGACAAAGTCTTAACAGAGGACACCACAGCAGAGCGTAGCTTAGCTTAGCATTATGTGTGTCTCGGCCTTTAGTCTCTCATTGCATATATATATACTTTTTTCTTTTTTTTTTAGCAACATGATGCATTTTTCATTTTTAACGGACATTAAACTACAATGATAGATTCTGTATTCACAAGAATTACGTATTTTTAATATTAAAAATTATTTCGAGTTCAGTTCCAATTTGGAAAAAGGTAGCCTCTCATTTAAACACAGCTCACTTCAAATATAAACATTTAAATTTAAATAATTCATTGGCTTTATTTCTTCCTTTGCCCACATAAGAACAATCTCGAACACAAAGTGACGGACTGTGGACATCGAAGGCCTCACACGATATATTTATTATTACTGCTATTGTCATGAATGTTTATGTTCAAGTATAGAAAGAAAGGATGAATTGTAGGGAAACTAAAAATATGATTTTAAAGTAGGAAATATAGAGCACCAGAAGAAGAGAAACTTTTCCCTGCGCATCCACCCACCGTTTGAGTAGAGTTATACGAACTGTACAAACAATTATGATGATAAACAGTGCTGCAAGTTTTTTGGCCCTGTAAAATAAGTAAATGCTGTGACAAGGATAATACTCAGAAAGGCATATTGTATTGTTATTAATAGGTTCATTTTCAAAACATTTCTAATAAATATAATGTGCGGGCAGTTAGGGTATTTTTCTCACTATATATATATATATACACCGTATATGAGATGTAATAAAGTAATATTTAATTTGTTCTTCATTTCACAGAATTCCATTTATATTTCCACCAATTTCATTGTGTTTTATTTTATCTAGAACAAACTTGTCTTGGGCCTATTTTCTATCTTCTTCGTATATCCGATTGAATGCACTTAATTTAGGTTGTCCCATTTGTGCGATTCCATTGTTTTCTTCTTCTAATAGTTTTACTAAAGCTTTATATTTCTCTTTTAATTCAAATTCTGATTTACTTATTTCATTATATTTATTTGATATTTGATAAATAAGTTGTTTAAGGATATGACCACTGAATTTTCATGTTGAAGTGTTGATGGAATGATGCACTCGAAACCGGGATAGTAGTTATGTGCAATTTTTTTAGGGAGTTTGTTTATGCTTTGCAAGTTGTTTTCAGGGATACGAAACATATCTTGATACATCTTCAAACTTGCAAATCCATTTTTTTTCCTGAGCTTGATTCCAGCTTTCTTGTGCACTAGTCACGCCATTGAACCCAACTTCTCGTATGTCCCAGGTGTTTCCGTTGTCAGGAGGACGTCCTCCATACATCAGAGTCAACTGCTGATACTCCCTTTCTGTAGAATTCCCCTGCATACTCGTTGAGCCTTGCTTTACTCTTGCGTGGTCTGCAATCCTAGAATCAATGAATACATCATAGTGGTCGTTCTATGCTAAAGAAGGAGACACAGGACAGGAAAAATTACCAACATTATATTTACTGGAGGAGTGTAAGCATATTGGATTGACACAACAAACTATTGGAATTGGAATTTCGTTGGGGGCCTGACTTACAGAAGGTAATAATTGATTATATTCTTGATAGGTCATATTGGTTTCGCCGAGATTAAGTTTGTTCAGATTCTTACTCAATAGCATCTCACTTACTGAAGGTGATAATTCTTCCCAGATATACACCACATCAGCTATGGCCATAGTTTCATCTTCGCAGAAGGGTGGGAATCTTTCCATTTTAATCCTTTGATGTTTTAGTGTGTCATGTTGAAACAGGGTTGTAGACTCATTTGTTTCTTTTGGAAGAGACAAGTCGATTACCTTCAAAGTTAAATCTAAAGGTGAGAACGTTTGACTGGGATTAACTTGGTCTTCATTTACCCAATCATATTGCTGTGTATTTAATTTAGAATCGAAGTTTGATGGAACATTTCTTAACGAAGATCGATCAACCATCTTAAATGATAAATCTAACGGTTCTAATGTGGTTAAAACTTTGTTTTCATGATAACTTAAACTTTTCACGGCTGCTTCAAATTTAATTTCTACATTTCTTTGATAAATATAAAAACCTCCATTCTTTTTTGATAAATCTAATGGCATCATTGCTGTATACTCCCGAACTAGCTCCACTTCATTACTAAGCGTAGTTTGGAAATTCCTTTTATGTTTAACGTAGTCTATTTGGGCTTTTTCCGATTTAAGTTGATGAAATTGGTTAAGTTTCGATAAATCTAATGGCCCAGAATGTTGATGGTTGCTATCAGTTTGTTCTACAATTCCATTATTAGTTTGATCATGATATTCATATATTGGAAAATTTCTGAACGAAACATCTAATTCATGCAATGAACAACAATCTGATCTCAGCCCGGTATTGTTTTTGGAGTTTAGATTAAATGCAGGAAATTCATCCATAGTTTGACTGTTCGTGATAATTATTGGACAAAAGCGTACAGCAGGGACATGGCAGATTGGAATAGCATTTGGATTTGTCTTTTGTATATTATTTTGTAAATTCTGAGGATTGTTGATGGATTTAAAGGCAGAGCTATTATTCTCTAATTGGTAATTTTCTGAAGTTAACTGGCCTCGAGAAAGATTTTGGGGCTTCACAAATCTTTTACTTGAAACATTGGTTGTGACTCGTGTTTTATGAACAATAGAAAGCTTATTCTGTCGTCGTTTTGGTTTAATTTTTGATACATTTTTAATGTTGAGCTTAGAGAAATCTTCAAGCCATTTTGGTATTGTGACTTTGACACCATTTAAACTTGCTTTTGCCAAAAGTGTTCGGTCACGAAGTTTGTCGATTTCTTTGTCGTAAGATGTGGCGATAGTTTCTGAAGATATATCATAGCTATCATGAAGAGAATACGAATTTGAATTATCTTGTTTATAAATGGCTTCAGGCTGCAAAGTTTTGTCATCAGTACCTCCAGTACTTACTTTACCAAGTATGGCATCTATTGAAAAATTTACTATTGGTTTGGCTGAATTTGTATATTTTCCCCTCATATCAATTCTAGATGATATAGGTTTTCTATACAGAGTATATTCGCTATAATTTTTATCTTAACATGATGGTTATCATTACAATTGTATTTTTTATTTTAACATTTTATATATGTATGTTATTCGGAGACTTCAGTAATGAAAAAAACTTTTTCTAAAGTATTTACAATGAAGATTTACTTACGTCGGCTTCTATTGGTTTTATACTTTAGAATAATACGTTTGTTAAGTTGATACAACCTGGAGATACCACGACCTGAAAAAATAATCAGGTTCGTATAAGTATTATTATTATTAATAATAATAATATTATATTATACCTAATAGAAACTAGACTCAAGAACAAACCTAAGGATTTTTGGAAATCCGCAAAAAAATAAACCTATGAGCATTCTTCCCACACGATCTTGAAATTAATGTAAATATAATCAGTGATCTCTCTTAATAGCAAATAAATTTGGAAACTATTTTAGCTCAGTGTAAACTAAACTATTCCAGTTATGCCCAGTGATAATATTGAAAATAGTGTGTCCTTGGATCCTAGCCAGATTACCTCTTTAAATGTATCTCTTGCTATTCAAAAATTAAATTCATCCAGTTGTGCTGGAGTGGATGGAATCCCAAGCTTAATTGTTAAAGGTGCGCTAATATCTTCAATCCATTGCTAACATTTATTTTTAATCTCAGCCTGTCAAGTGGAACATTCCCTGAAGCACGGAAAATAACTATCTATAGCTATTCCCATATATGTATAAAAAAAGGGTCCCTAACCAATATTACTATATACCCATTTTTCTACTAAATAGTTTCTTTAAATTATTTGAGAAAGTAATACATGGACACATATCTCACCATCTGAAAAATAGATTATCTGGAAATAAACATGATTTTGTAAATAATAAATTTACTGAAACTAACTTAGTAGAATTTCTGGATCATGTTTGTACTCAAGGTAAAGTTAAATGCCATTTATTTTGACCAAAGTAGGCCCTAGAGTGTTTGATCTAAGTCAGCAAAGTAGTATTCTCTCAAAACTGAGTAATTTTGGCATTTCGATTTCCTATGTGATTTAGTTTGGAAGTTATTTACATAATAGGGCCTAAATTTCGTACCATCAAAATATAATCAAACCCCTCCTTCTCTGCCTCTTCTGGTATACCTCAAGGCTCAGGGGTCTAATCTAGGTCCTCTACCTTTTAATGTGTTTATTGATGATATTGGTAAGTACTGCACATACAATTTTCAAATTATCTGTTGTTTACTGATGAGCTTAAACTTTTCAATATCATAAATTCACTTGCTGATTGTATAGATCTACCAAATTTACGTAAATGATATATTACGATGATCTAATGCAAGTGTAATATCTATTAATAAATCTAAAACTAGGGCTAAGGCTTTCACTAGGAAGACCACCTCTATTTTTTCACTCATAAACTTAATATTAATACTATTGAACGTTGTCTCTATATTAAAGATCTAGATGTTACTTAGAGACCATAAGCTCTACTTCCCCTATCATATTGATCATTTAGTTTCTCACTCTTTGAAGTTACTTGGACTTATTAAATACATAATTTCCTCATTCTCTAAAGTTGACAGTATCCTAAGTTTGTATTTTGCTTGGGCTGGGTCAAAGCTCGAACATGCCAGTGTGGCGTGGGACTCCATCACCTTGACTGACTCTCAAATTGAAAAATGTTCAGCTCAAATTTTTTGCTGTTTGCTATGATAAGTTCTTTTTTAACAGATTTTATAATGATTATGATAGAATTCGGAAACTTTTAGGGCTCCAAACTCTCTTCTCACGAAGACTCTATAGTGTTGTTTTTAACATGCTTATCAACAAAATTTCTAGTCACCCTGTCCTTGATCATATGGGCATCCTTGTGCCCTCTCATGTTTCTGGAATCCTAAACTATTTTCTATAAGTAGCTCATATAAACTCAGCCCTATGAGCCATTGTATAAGCAGCGCTAGATTTCAAGAATAAGATTTTCTATCACAAAAGAAAAACCAAAATTAGAGAGCTATTTAAGGATCACATTTATCATTAAGTACTTTCCATTTGTTTATTGTGTACTCTTCATTAAATTATTATTGCCATTGAATCGTATATTTTAATACTATATTTTTTATTATTATTAGTTATTAATTTGTTCTCTAGTTATCCCTTGTAGCTACACCAAAATAATTTAATATATTTTGCAAGACATTATATCTGTGGTTTTTTTCAGTGCTAGCCTGTTAGACGTTGGCTAGCACTTTAATAAAGAAAAACTGGAATTGAATTATTACTAATAATTTTTATTATATTTTAGTTTTTAATTTCTAAAGTGATGCTGGAAATTATTGTACTGTTAAAATATACAAATTAATTTATTCACACATAAAACTCCATGGAATCTTACCTTATGAGATCCCAAATTAAAATTTGTAAGGGAATGTAGGCTAAAGAACATATCCCAGAACAGAACATTCCCAACTTAACTTTTACTAGACAAGCACTTAATTCAAATAAAGGGTGTGATTACAAGGTATTTTATGACATATATAAATAAGTTTTAAAATGCAAATTTTTAAAATTGTTACAAAAGTGGAATCCAACAAGATGATTTTTTAAAAGAATTTCTTATATTTTGAAATGGATGCAATTTGAGCGCAAACAGGACCTTGTTGAAAAAAGTATTTACATGATTTTGATGGCAGTATATATATACTATACCTTGTAAAATAAACTAAGATATAAGTACCCAATACTGGTCATTGGGTGACGATTAAATACTATGGAAAACTTAGTTTATCTTCTTACAGTCATATTGGCTTCTCACTCATAAATGTGTACAGAAAAAAACACTAATTCCTAATTGATTAGTTAATCCTACATTTTCCAACATTTTGTAATTTTCAAATAACAGTTGCTCGAGACTAGAGACGTAATAATGTCTAGTACAGTACTACCTGTACTAGTGGTCAGATGGTCTAAGGCACCAATCTCGCAACATATTGGTTCAAACGGGGGAGCGGAATTGTATCCATTCGGAATGGTATCCATTCCGATAGTTTTGTAAAGCACTGCTTTTGTGAAAAATCGGAATTGTATCCACTGGAATTATATCCACTAAAACTGGAATTGTATCCACTCGGAATGGTATCCATTCCGATAGTTTTGTAAAAAACTG
>CABEEJ010003965.1:51881-72429 GCA_901482245.1 Timema douglasi
GTTTTTTACAAAACTATCGGAATGGATACCATTCCGAGTGGATACAATTCCAGTTTTAGTGGATATAATTCCAGTGGATACAATTCCGATTTTTCACAAAAGCAGTTTTTTACAAAACTATCGGAATGGATACCATTCCGAGTGGATACAATTCAAGTTTTAGTGGATATAATTCCAGTGGATACAATTACGATTTTTCACAAAAGCAGTTTTTTACAAAACTATCGGAATGGATACCATTCCGAATGGATACAATTCAGTCCCCTCGTTCAAACTCGTCCAGGGAGTGGCATTGTATATGTTATTTATCACTGCAGTTTCCCCATTCTCTCCACGCTAGTGCGGGTCCATTTCCTCTTACCACCCCCGCCCTCCCTTAGCCCCATCCATTGGGAAGCCTATATTAGCGACCATGAACCTAATCTAAGTACAGGCATAATCAACGAATGCAAGTTTTTAATCGTGTAAGTCCGTGGCTTCCAACCGAACATGATTTGAAGTGCTTTGACCTATTTAAATAAGTTTTTCTAAACGAGTGGCCTATTTAAATCGAGTCCACATACGATATAAAACTCAAAACTACAACTTAAAAGGAAGTGTAACATATTTTGTCTAAACAGCCACGTTCACAAAGTTATTCAAAGTTGTTACTATTTTTAATGTTTAGTCAAAGTACTAACGGGAACGCATTGAGCATGTGCTACACTTGAAAAACTATTTTCATCTGTAAATAAAACTATAGGCCTACATATAAAATTTACTGTTATGTTGATTAATATAAAAAACATATTTTAATTGCAAAGCGTTTTTAAAAAACATGATCATGTATAATTACTTTGTTTTTATACATAAAAAGCACCTCATTACATTCGTCCAGGATTCGAGCTTTTCAAATTACGACCTGTGAAATCTTTTGTCACTGAGCTATCTCTGACACTTTTTGTTAATTTATGTTGCATATGTGCTATCGAGCAATATTGAATCTAAAAATATGTATTTTATCTCTGTGGGGAAATAAAAAAAAGAGTGAATAATATTTATATCGTTTCTGAGGAAGTGTGAGAGTGGGTATCTTATAAACCGGTCGAGCTATATACAATTTATATTAAACTTTACTCGTTGACAAAGAACACAGTTCAGTTGTATGGGCATACACCCCCACCTCGTGGTAGAAACAAGTTGAGTAGACTGGCATTTTAGCCACGGTCTCTTATTCAAAGTAGTCCTATATAAGTGTTGAGCCTAGAAGGAACCATTGTTCTCATTGTGTTCGGAACACTTTAGTCTGTATATTTAGTGTTATATTTTTATAGTCCACATACACATTCACAAGACTGTGTGAATATATGGAGGTCACTTTACTTCTATGTATTATTATTATTACAGTAGCTAGCCCGGCGTATGGAAACCCCACTTCCGCAACGGGAGACGGCATTGTTAAAGTTAGAGGTACCACGACCGTATTCTAGTTCTGGGGCTGTTATTGGCACGGGTGCCCTCTTTGTTATCCCGACAGAACAACACCTATCAAAAACAGCCCCCACGAGACCATGGAGACGCGATATGAAGCGACCATGGCTTGTGTTGAAAAGTTTAAGAGTGCCGGCTACACGGTCGTAGAAATATGGGAGTGTACTTTTAATGCGATGAAACGCACAGACAAGGATTTGCAGCAATTTGTACTCCGGCACGAGGTGTATGCCAAGGAGCCTCTCAGCCCTAGGGATGCATTCTTTGGCGGGCGTACAAATTGTATCAAGCTCTTCCACGGGGCAGACCTTTCTTGTGGAGAAGAGATCAAGTACTTGGATGTGTGTTCATTGTATCCTTACGTTTGCAAGTACAAAAAATATCCCATCAGCCACCCCAAAATTCACTTGGAACCAAATTGTCCGTCTATAGATTGAGTAGAAGGAATAGCCAAAGTTACCGTGACGCTATGGCTAGGTTGCTTTTATACAGCATCCTTGAAAAATTGGGGGATCACGTTTTGTATCCCTGAACGCCCCGGCAATTGGAGTCCACCGACCGGAGACATTTAGGTGACCTCACTGACGAAATTCAAGATTACGGCTCGGGAAGCTACATTAGCGCCTTTGTATCTGGCGGTCCCAAGAATTACGCGTATTGAGTTTGTGTTGGTGGCGATCCTGCCAAAAAAAAAACGGTGTGTAAGGTTCGTGGAATCACCATAAGCTACGGCAACCGGAACGACGTTAATTTTGACGTTTTGAAAGCGATGGTCACAGAACAGGCCGTTTAAAGATACATACGGATACTACACAAAATTGTAAGAAAAGGTCTTGCGACTGTATGTACCGTTTCGCAGACTAAATTCTACCGGCCCGTGTACACCAAACGTATGAAACCCGAATATTATAATACGTGGCCGTTTGGGTATCAGAGTTCTTGTGAACGCACTCGCTACGACTAAAAGGTGATATTTAGACGGGCTGAATAATCACCCTTTTTTCTTTCACTCTAGACAGTAACAATGCCATACCATTTTTCAAAGATTTGAGATTTTTATTTATTTTTTCTGCATGAAAACAAGCATATTTTTTATTGTTTTGTTTGATGCACCCGGGATACTTTTTTATTTATTTTTTTATGCACCAGTACAATCCTTCACCTACCTGATTATTTCTAGTCAAATAGAATTATTTGACTGTATATAATTTAGTTCTAGTCAATTTTTTTCCCTTTGTCATATTTTAAATTGAAACCATCTGGCTGTGTACGCATATTCAAATATTCTTTAAACTGTAGTTTGTAAATTAATACCACAGCCACTATTCCCTCTACCAGCTCAAGAAATTGATTATTGTTTCCTGTATACCCAAACATGTATAATTTACTTCAAGGTGTAAGATATATTATATAACTGTCATTTTTTGTAAATTAATATTACAAGTATACTTTTCACGGTGTGAGATATATTTGTAAATAAATATTCAATGTATGCGTTCCACGGTGTGAGATATATTTGTATGAATAAATATTATAAAGTTGTTATGTTTGTGTTTTAACGTCTACCCACCTCTCCCTGCTATCTTATGAACACAAGATAATTTAGCTTATAAGCTCAGTCTCAAACATTATGGACAAGTTGAAACATTCATTCTCAGCCATCATCAGCACCGTTTCCGGCTATGGGAAATCACATTTTGTAACTGACTTTATCCGTCACTTGGACACAATGTATGACGTTAAATTTGATACAATCACCTGGTATTATGCTTTTATGGCAACCAGGATTCGAACAAGATGGGTCAAGTCCCCACGTCATATTTTGTAAGGGTTTGCCGGAAATGGATGACACCTGTAGCGACTCTCCCCAGTTGATTATCCTGGATGACTTGATGCGTGAAGCCAACGAAGTGGTCATCGATTTTTTCACCAAAGGATTCCACCATAAAAATATTAGCGTCATGTACCTTACACAAAATATATTTCACCAGAGCCATGTCCAAAGAGACATTTCCTTAAACGCACATTATATCGTGTTTTTTAAATATCCAAGGGATAAAGCTCAGATTCAACACTTTGCTTGTCAAGTTTGCCCTGAAAAACCCCATGTTTTACAAGAGGCTTACACTGATGATACAAGGACTCCTCACGGGTATATATTGTTAGATTTCAAACAAGGTACACCGAATGGTTCAGTTATAGAACCTGCACAAATATAGGGTGCTGCGTGTACTTACCACGCAAAAGCTATAAAAACACCGACAAATCCCGATTACAGATCATTTCATAACCATAGGTCCCAAAGTACTGAAGCAAGCCCCTCTGCTACGTGCGATGTATCGCGTGGATCCGCAGCAACGTGTCGCCTTGATGAAAACGGCTGACAAGAAACTGATTGACACTGTTTGCGAGTGTGCCTACAACACTTTAAAAGGGAGGGTGCCGTTGAAGAATACTCAGAAGACAAAGTTGCGTGCTCACAAGCAAGTGTTGTGCAAGCTGATCAAACAATGAGAGTGTTGGAAGAAGAAGAGACGACTAATATTTCAGAAAGGAGGAACGTTCATGCCCTTACTTTTAGCCCCTTTAATCAGCGGTGTCCTCGGTTTCTTATTCAACAAGTAGATCATGAAACACACGAAAAATATTATATTAGTGTCTCCGGAAACATTACACCATTACAAACAACACCACCATTAAGTGGCATCGGCTACAAATCTAGTGGTCTCCGAGATGGACAAGAAAATGGAAAAAATCCTAGCTTCAAAATTGACAAGTCTAAATGGACTTTATACCAACAAGTACTACAGCACTATCTGCACTTTAGTCAACATCCTCCCCCGACTTAAAATGCAACCACCACCACGACCACCCCTGAAATGTCTTTACTTCCCATCCCTGCTGAACTCAATACTGCACCAGTACAGGCACGTAAAAAAGGTGAACTTTTACTAGAACATATTATTTCCTGAGGTGGTATCTCTTGGAGTGAAAACGGGGAAGTGAGTATACACGATACGCAACTCCGTGGATACAATATTGTGGATTTAGTTAACGATCTGGCCAGAGCAAAAAGACACAGCAAGCCGTTTGGGTGGCGAGAGTTTCTCATGGCGCTTCAAAAGAATAAACGTTCCAAAAGAATTTATTGTAAATACAAAACGTTTGGCACCTAATAGAGATCCAACGCACGTACCCCAACCACTCACACCATCACAAGGTCCTAAGAAGAAGAAACTGAAAAGGGTGGACAAAAACAGGTGGCTGCCGTTCCGAGCTTATTGGCCCGCTTAGCCACTATCTACTACGACCCTTTTCACCCTGCAGGTTTTGCAGGGGTGGCGTCGCTAATAGAGGCGTCCAAGAAAGATCCCGACAAAGTACGAGAATAGCATCGTGTGCAAGAGACTTATACCCTATACAAACCGGTGATAAAAAAGTTTCCACGCAACAAGTACGTGGTGTCAAACATTGATGATCTCTGGCAAGCCGATATCAACGATATACGAAGTCTCGGAAAAAACAACGATGGTACAGTGTACTTGTTCACCGTCATTGACGTATTTAGGAAGATGGCCTGGGGGAGGACGCTTCCATCCAAGATGGGGAGCGTCGTGAGAGACGCCTTTCGGAACATTTTCAAACAAAGTGGATGTAAACCTCTAAGTTTACAGACGGACAAGGGCATACCGTTCACGGCACGTTTAGTCCGGAAATTTCTCAAACACCGCTCATAATCCTGATGTGAAGGCAAGCATTGTGGAACGATTCAATATAACTCTGAAAGGGCGCACGAGGAGCTACTTTACCAAAAATAACACGTATTGCTATGTGGATGTTCTCCAAGATCTCGTCGTGGGTTACAACTGCGCAAAACATTCCAGTATCAAGATGGCACCTTGTGACGTTTCAAAAACCAATGTGCTTCAAGTCAGAGATAATCTGTACGGAAAACGGCGTCCAAACTCGAATAGTAAGCCAAAAATGAAAGTCGGTGACACGGTGCATATTAGCAAATCCAAAATTCTGCTTGGAAAGGGCTACGAAAGTAATTGGAGTGAAGAAACTTTCAAAGTCAGCAGTGTCGTGTTGTGACAACCAGTCTTTTACAGGATGACCGATCTTGACGGTGAGGAGGTGGAGGGACCGTTTTACGAACCCGAATTGCAATGCATAAGTTTTCCTCAAACATTTAAAGTTAATAATATAACACGTGTCAAGGGTAAAGGCGCCAAAAAGAAAGTGTACGTGCAGTGGAAAGGTTACCCCGACAAGTTTAATCCTTGGATTCCTGACAATTACGTCAGCGCCCTACCATGAAGGACCAGCTTTTCATCACTTTTCCGAGCGACATCTTTATGGGATATTTCCAGAAAAATACCTTCGCGAATTTCACCACGCAACTACCCTATCATCTTACACTCGAAGGCCAGTGGGAAGTCGCTCTTACCGAATTCTTATATCCGTGTTCTTTCACCACAGTACCCGAGGGTCAAAATATTGTATTGTACAACTGGGTGGACGTTAATGGCGTGGAACAAATATTCAAGAATCACATCCCCCTGGAAACTATAGCACTATCCATGAATTGATCAAAGCCCTAAATGAAGTAGAGGCGTTTAAAGGGGATTCAGGAGTCGTATTAAAGTACACAAACCCCAATAAAAAAGTGGACGTTGTTTCTTCTTCACCAAATATACAGATGCTGACTCTATCAAATCAACTAAGTTTACAGCTCAGTTTAAATCCACGGATTAATCTGATCAAAGTCCCAAAGTCATCGTAGGCCACCAACGTTCTACTAGGCTTGCCCTCGCAAATGTACATCTACATGGTTAAAGTAATAATAATAATAATAATAATATTCAGTACCGCGTCTTACTACCCGTTTGGGTTATACGCTCGGATAAAGTCAATCCTCAGCCCGTGGGTGACATTGTGGCATCACTTTTACGCATCGTTACTATCAACAACATAAACTATCTTTACGGCATACATAAGACAGTTAGCTATGATTCGTTGCACTACATACCCGTGCTTAGAAGGTAAATTGAAAGATTGGAAATCAATATAAGAACAGACACTGGTGAACCTGTACCATTCGAGTTTGGAAAAGTGTGCGTGAAACTTAATTTTCGGCGCTGCTCAACATGAACTGTCCCTACCAAAGATACTACGTCAACCAGGCTGGAACAGGAATATCTTCGATCTACCGAGGTGTTTCCTATCAACGCAGGCATGGGATAGGAAGTTTTTTCAGCTGCCTTTTCAAGAGCATCATACCGTTGCTGAGAAGCGGCGCTAAAGCCATTGAAAAACAGGCGCTTCTTACGGGTATCGATGTGCTCTCTGACGTTACCAATCAGCGTCGTCCTTTCAAAGAGGCTCTACAGCATCGTGTTGGCGAGACTTGAACAAACCTGAAACGCAAGGTGGAGCAGAAGATCTACACACTGATGACAGGCTCAGGCTATAAAGGGCATCGTAAAAAGCACCGACGTCAGTCTTCTGTCATTGCCCGACGTAAAAAGGCCAAGAAAGAAGTGGTAGATATTTTCAGTTCTACACCCCCAGTGCTGCGAGTGTACCAGCAGTGAACTCGATCTCTTTTCCGTCCCACCCACACAAACCAGTCTTGAAAGTGGGCAATGGCTCCAGTACAAACCTGTCTCTTCACTCACCGATGATTCGCCCTTCGAATTTACCGTTATTGGACAAGGCGAGTTTTATATCGATCTTTCACAAACTATGCTCTATCTCAGGGTGGCCTTCATGAAACCTGACGGTGGCACTTTCACAGAGGTTGATCAAATCGCCCCCGTCAACAACTGGTTGCATTCGCTATTCGCACATGTGGATGTGTTTTTAAACCAAAAACTAGTCTCACCGCCCAACTACACGTATGCTTATATATCGTACATTGAGCCGTTGCTCAATTACAACAGTGAAGCCAAAAGAACAAATTTGACTTGTGGTCTGTGGTTCGCAGACAGCCCCGGATCCTTTGAGGAGGCTAACGCCAGCAACAATGGATTTGAGGCCCATCGCAGTCTCACCGCAAAATTTAAGACAGCGGATATTTTGGGGTATCTACACGGTTACGTGTTTAACCAAGAGAAATACCTTTTGAACGGTACCGAGCTCAGAGTCAAGTTGGTCCGTTCCCGAGACGGGTTTAGTCTTATGGCCGTCCTTGAACTCCCTCACTGCTGAAGCCAGCCTTCTAGTGCAACGCGTTAAAGTAGCACCTTCTATACTGTTGGCACATCCCAAAGCATTAAACGTCAGTCCCGCAAAGTATCCCATCACCCCCGTGGAAGTAAAAACATTCACTATTCCTACGGGCGTGCAAGTGAAATCACTGGACAACGTATTCACCGGACAGTTACCCAAACGATGCATCGTGGGGTTTGTATCAAACTCGGCGTTCAACGGAGACGCCACCAATAACCCGTTCAACTTTAAAACCTACGGCATGAACCATTTCTCACTGTACGTGGACGGGGAAAAAGTGCCGTCGAATCCGTTACATCCCGATTTTTCAAACGGCAACTATGTAATGTTCTACCACACACTGTTTTCTGGAACGGGTATCCATTTCATGAACGATATCATCTCATGGCTTTCGATCTCACAACTAATCTGTCCACCCACATGATATCGCATTGGAATTTGACGAGGCATGGTTCTCTGAGCATCGAAGTGAGCTTCACCAGAGCTTTAACTGAAGCCGTCAACTGTATCGTGTACGGGGATCTTGCAGACATCATCACCATCAACAAAGACAGAAACGTCATGACCGATTATGGGAGTTAATATAAATGGCCTCCCGCCGCTTACACTCGTCAAAGAACTGAGGGTTTTATCTGTATGCGGTACATTACTTCAACATTGGGTGCTAAAACCCCCTTACGTTATCGAGGAACTTTCATCTGCCGCTAAAATTTAAGCCGACTATATCGTCAACCAACTGCACGGTATTCCCTGAGATAGTGGTGATGTGGATTACAGCCTGCTAGAATCCCTCATCTCCCATAACACAATACGTGCAGAAATTGTCTACGTCAAGGGGACAGAAAAGAAAAAGTTTCTAGTCAAATACACGCCTACGCCCGTCATAGATCTGTACCACAGAGGTTCATCGTCTTTGAAAACTCTTAAATTGGGCCGCACCACGTGCTTGGCACATAGCTCTGTATATACTTTCTGTTCAGCCTCCATTGTTTAATGGCTTCGAGATTCGATGATTGAAGATGGACACGCATACCATAAGACGTGCACTGAAAACCAACCCGTGGCTCCGTTATGTACGGTTGGGTATTTTCCCTACTGATCAACTACCCGCAAGAATAGCGTGGCCTGCCACTCTCGTCATCAAAATTGATCCACACACCAAGACTGGGGCGCATTGGGTCGCCATCTTTATCGACAAGAATGGCGTGGGAGAATATTTTGACAGTTATGGTTTTCCACCCCGTATAAATTGACATCTGGAATTTATACGCAAAAACACTTCCCACACGTAACATAGCACACTACAACTTCAAAGCATCGCCTCAGACGTTTGCGGCCATTACTATCTCATGTGCCTTCTCTATCGCACCCAGATCATTCCGATGAAAAATTTCCTTATCCTATTCTCGCCCACTAATCATACAGGCAACAACGCTAAGGTGGTAAGATATTACAACACATTTTTCAATACTGTAGGGTCCTTCCACCCTTCAAGAGGCTGTGTCTAATCAGCGTGCGCCTATAAAAGGGGCGTCCCAGTGTCATGCTGGCCATAATCACGACAATCGTTGAAGCAATAAAACACCATGGAAGGTCAAGACGTTTGCGCCCGCAAAGCAAATCCGTTGAAGTCGCTCACCATCACCAGTACTTTCAACACTTTGTTATCGCTGGAAGAAGTCGACGCCAAGTGAGTCATCGTCGGCATGAGTGTCAATAACAATTTTACGCCCTATGTCCAACTATAAAAATGTGGAGTGAGCTGTGCGGTGTTTAACCGTACAGAGTGGCAAGAATTGTACAACTACAAGTCGGTCATATCAAAGTTTTTGAAGAAACACGCAACCTTCTCAGAAGATTAGGCTGACTAATCATGAAATCTCTCTGAGACGCATGCATATGGTCGTCATCAGCTAGAAACAAGACGCCTGACTCAAATGGGTCACATATCTAGCACCTAGCTGGGTGCGTCTTTGTGATGTTTGAGACCTCATCGACGTCGCCATCGACCGTTGGGATATGTGGTCGACACCCATCGCACGCTATTGCAACATTTTTATCGACACACTCGTCGTGAATTTATGCAAACCGCTAAAAGAATCAGCGGACCTCATCAATCTCGGACAGGCTACGGTGGAAACGCACATCAGAAACCTGGATCTTATCAGTGCAACCTATTATATACGTCAAATCGTCGGTTTGGACCATTACATGCTGAATTGTGAATTTAAAACAATTTTACTAACACATCTAAGAGACACTGTAGAAAAACGTATGAACGAATATATGCGGCATTCGTGTAAACATGTATAATAAATATTATGCATTATGCATGTGAAACCTATAATATATGTCTGCAAAACCTTTAATGTTTAAATAATATTTGTTTTGTAATATCGTGTTTTATTCATGCAAAACCTTTCTGTTCCCTTACACGAAAAAACGAGTCTCTACTTGTCGAGCCATCAAACTGTCATCAAATATGAACAGAGTCAATGACCTAGCTCACGATTTCAAGGTCACGACTATTCCTGTCTTGTCGAGCCGCTAAACTGGCGCCAGTCATCAGGGAAAACCCATTGCGACATAATTCAAGGTCACGATCTATTCTTGTCCCTACATGTCTTGTCGACTCGCCAAACTGGCGCCAGTCACCGGTAAAAACCCCATTACTACATAAGAGGTTGCGACACCGAGAAAACCCACTACCACATGGGGGTGAGGGATGGGGTTGTAACACATACTTCTAAGGAGGGTAGGTAGTGATGGGAAGTGATAGGGGTCTCAAGGCATGAGGAACCATCTCTCACACTCTTTGCTACGCTGCCGTGAGGAGAGCTTTATGCTCTGTGTTCCCTCTGATGACGATGGAGGAACGCCCGACGCTATTGACTGCACACCAATAAATAAATAAGAAACACTAACGCCCCGTCCCATTCCTAAATAGACATAAATAACCAATGAGCGCAAATAAAAAAGCAATGAGCATACATAAATAACCATTGAGCACAAATAAAAAAGTAATGAGCATACATAAATAACCATTGAGCACAAATAAAAAAAGTAATGAGCATACATAAATAACTAATGAGCACAAATTAAAAATCAAGTTTGGACAAGAATAAACAAGTTTGGAACACTGGAAAGGGGGTAAGGGGGAGGGAAGGGGGAACCAACAGCCAATCAGAGAGCAGGGAGCGTGGTCACGTGATCAAATTCAGCCCATCCCAGAGATGTTCTCATACGCCATACTAGACTACTCAAATAATTTTAATATAAATATAAATAACATGAAATATAACTAAAATATATAGCATTGAAGATGTGTCTAATGTATAGTCTACATTTTAAAGACAGACTTCTGACTTAATCCTAATATTCAAAAGGTTTACTGTTACACACAAAATTAACAATTAAAAAAACACGCAAATAATATCTTCGAGGTCATTTGCATTATTTAAATCTCTTAATTACTACAAACTATTCCAAATAATTACTAAAAGCATTTAATATTCATAAATATTCTTGGCCTTCAGGTATTAGGGGGCTGTGCAACCCCAAACCCGCTCCCTCCATAAAAATTTCAGTCTTGCTACAGCCTTGATTAAATGCCTCTCCCAAAGTAAATGGCTGGGTGCGCCACTGATTAAGTACATTTTATGAAAACATATTTTATTTTACCTTTTACTTCTAAATCATCTTGAAATGGTGAAATATCACTCCTGAGGTTTGGAATTCTTTTATGTATAATTATATAAAATCACAATGACAATAAGTCGTTAATGCAAAACAAAAACTAAAAGAACACTATTAAAACTCCACAAAGCCTTTCTACTAAAGAAAAACAAGAATTACCATCAACTACGGTTAAAAGTAGCCTCGTCACCCGCTTCCCCCCCCCCCCTCCTTCACTATTAAGTGCTGAAATGCCTAAATTTGAAAGAGTGGTTAGATGTGTTTGCCAAATGCATAGTAATACATATGACTAGAATGCCTAAACAATACTCAATGTATTTAACTAGTGTATAATTATTTAAAGCTTGTTACGTAAACTAACTATTATTTTACAATTAATTATATATAATGTAATTTTACTTAAACTAAACTAAATTAGCTTAATATATAAACATTGTGATCTTGAATCTTTTTTCAATCATTGGCACAATGCTTAGCCTGCTACACATGAACAGCATGACCTGGGGTGTAAAAACCGAACTCAATGGCCAATTAATAGTGGCGTCCTATAGGGATGGGAAAAACTGCTACTTTAGTGAAGCAGGAGCAATCTGTTACTGCTCCACAACTGGACCTGTTCCTTTTACCTGCTCCTTTTTGTCACAGTGACAGTATTCGTAACTACTCCCAGCCTAGTTTTTTTTAGCACCACATCTACTGCCCGTTAGGAATATACGCAATTACGCCGATGTGTTAGGGATGAAAATGTTTGATTCTAGAGGAAGTGCACCCATATTTGTTTAGAATAAGAGTTGAAAACGTTTAAGAAAAATCACCCTCAGTTCACCCAACCGGAATCGAACCTCAATCTCCCTGTCATCGGCAGTCCATTCTAGTGCGAGAGTGAAGCCAAAGACCAAAGGCTGGCATCCTTTTTGATATTGGGGGCTTTATGGGTTTCAAATTTTTTAAGGCTAATTTGAAAAAAAGTAAAGAAATAAGTAGAGCAAAGAAAAGTTCAATTTTATATTTCCCAATTAGTATTAGTAGTAGTAGTAGTAGTAGTAGTAGTAGTAGTAATAGTATTTTGTGGGTTAGATAAGATCAGTCAGTCAATAAATTGCTGACCCGTGCCTTAAATCATTTGATCACCAAGCGGGTACTACCTTCACTGTCACTCATCAACGTAACAACTTATTGTGAGAATACATCACCTACTGTGCTTGTATTGTGGAAATAATGTTTTGTATTACGAAACCTTTCCTCTTCAAAACTCATTTGTGACTCCCCAAACCAACTCTAAGCTAGGCCTATAATAAATAAGCAAGGTTGCGCCGGACTTGATCTCAGCGCTATGACAAGAACACAAAGCATCCTCTTCCTTTCTACTGTACGACTGCTCCAAAATATGCCGGAGCATAAGGGAACAAGGTTGCTCCGGACCTGTTCCAGCGCTGTCTGTGACAGATATGAGGAGCAAGGCTACTTTGGACCTGTTCTAGCGTTGCCTGTGACAGAGAGACGAAGGAGCAAGGTTACCCCGGACCTGTTATAGCGTTGCCTGTGACAGAGAGACGAGGAGCAAGGCTACTTTGGACCTGTTCTAGCGTTGCCTGTGACAGATATGAGGAGCAAGGCTACTTTGGACCTGTTCTAGCGTTGCCTGTGACAGAGAGACGAGGAGCAAGGTTACTTTGGACCTGTTGTAGCGTTGCCTGTGACAGAGAGACGAGGAGCAAGGTTACCCCGGGCCTGTTCTAGCGTTGCCTGTGACAGAGAGACGAGGAGCAAGGATTACCCCGGACCTGTTATAGCGTTGCCTGTGACAGAGAGACGAGGAGCAAGGTTACTCCGGACCTGTTATAGCGTTGCCTGTGACAGAGAGACGAGGAACAAGGTTGCTCCGGACCTGTACAGCGTGTATTTGATCCGTGGACAAGTGACAATAAGTAACAGCTCCTTTCGTCTGTCAGGAGCAGGTTGTGATTTCACAACCCACCCCTTGTGGGTGAGTGGAAATGTATGTGTTGCAACCCCCTAGATATTGAGTAAGATCATTAGAGCCTCCCTAGCTTGCCTTGCGAGTTTCAAGCAACAGGCCCTGGGTTTCCTAATTTGTTAAGTAGAGCCTTTTGAAAGAAGAATTACTTAAAACAAAGTATTCTTGGAATATGAATCAATATTAGTATTTAAATTAATAACTCGTTGCATGTATATTTATTAACATTTAAACATTAGTATTTGCACAGTTAGCACAGACAACATTGAATTCAAAACAAACTAGTCCTTATCATTATGGGTATGCGGCGCAGGGCTGGAAAACCTGGAGAATACGTCACTATACGTCACTGAATTTCGCCATGATTATAAAATTATTCCATTGTACAAAAAGAAGTATCAATCTGTCTGCTATTTACTTTAACAACAAGGATCATTATGTTTAAACATGTTTTATTACCTTAAATATTAAAGCTATATATTTAATGGAAGTCAATTTTTATATATGTATGATGTGTACTGTACTGCTGACGGCTTTGAGAGACGGAGACTTGCGCTTGTTAGTTCTAATTCCAACAAATATTTATTGCTGTATTGTTGTTTGTGTATTTTGTATTTTGTCCTCACGCACAATACATCTTTAATTACCATTGTTTGGTTTTTATTTCCACTCTTTTTGATTCGTGTGGCCATTGTGTTTTACTCGAGTAGAGCAGCGGACATAACATTTTAACAGGGTCGTAAAGTTAGGGAAACACTGCCAACAAACGTGACCTTGAACCTAAACCACACGCAGTAGAAATACGAGACTTGTTCACCGAACTACTGGAAATCAGTGGCGGCACGCGGAATATTCTCAGGGGGGCCTAGAGAAACAACTCGTTCAGTGGATATGCCTGATATCGGACTTCGACTGACAGTTGTAAAACTTGATCTACAGTTGTAGATTCCTACGCCAATAAGTTTATACATTTGTTGAACACGTTTCAGTGGCCGCGCTACTCCCGCGGTGGACTAAGCTACCGACGGCCGGTAGATCGAGGTTCGAATCTAGGTCGAGTGTACTGAGGATGGTATTTCTAAAACGGTTTTACACGCTCCCTCCAGGAAAATGTGAGTACACTTCCTCTATATAAAGCCTTCTTAGTCCCTAAGCTCATTAACAAATTTGTACATAAGCTTTCTTTAAATTGTAATATGACAGACACGGAATTGAACTAGGGACCTTTAGTTTAGTACACCATTGTTCTTACGACTGAGCTATCCAGGATTCATCCCGTGCCCAATGTCATTCTTCACTCATATTCTAAGGCAGAGTCCCGGGTTCGACTCACGTGTGGAGGTGTCATTTTTCAATTCTACAGCCGTAATTAACAAAAATAATAGCTTTGATGTATAAGCGTCTAACCCAAACGGGTGGTGCTAAAACACACATGAATTACAAACTAACTTAACCTAGAACAGCATAAACAACTAGATATCTCCTCATTGTTAATGTGTAACACGTCTTACCATCCGGCCAGGCGTATTTTCACTGAATGGGGTTGGAATTAGGACGGAAGAACTTAGCTAGGTGTACCCGCATTTGTGTGGAAGGAAAATTGGGAAAACATATAAGTGTATCCCCATCCGGGGTTTGAAACCCATGATCCCTTTGTACAGCAAACCAGACCATGGGAGACTGACGCCTTAGTACGTGATCTCAGCAGTGCGGGTTATATATGAGATAATTGAATATCAGGGAAAACAGTGAACTAGTGTCATCACCCTGGCATCAAACCAGGGGGTGTGTGTTTGCATTTATATAATTTGTTTATCTGTATGTATGTACTGGGTTTTTCTGTATGTATGGATATATGCATATCTGTATGCACGCACTGATGATCACTATTCGGTCTTAATGTTGCATAGTTTCTTATCAAAGTGGACCTTCAATAACACGTGGAGTAAAAGCAAATGATTCACTACCAGGTCCGCCGATCAATTCTGAATTCATTTCATTGATATGTTTTTAAATACTAATAATATACATACAAACTATTTAAAATATATCAAAATGAAGACGATTTATCAAAACATATAAAAATTCCTTAATGACGTGGCTGAGATTCTTGATAGGTCATTGTATTATAAAGTTTCCCTTGAAAACAGTTATACTAAGAAACCGAGGAAACTTAACCTAAAGCAATGATCACAAACAACAAACCAGAGAAAGTTTGCTACATACATTTATCAGCGTCTATTTTGTGTTGATTTGCGCAACACAATTTTTGTAATAACACCAAGGTAAAACAGTCATAATTAGAGTTATTTCAGGAAAGGTTGAGAGACAAATCTGATCTATTTGACAATTTTTCGCTTATCCATTATAAACATATTTTATATCAGGGTTGATTATTTTATTCATGATAGTTGTTACACGAAAAACAATTGTCTCGTTGTATGGGCTAAGGGAGAGTTTAATTTGGGTGGGCGTTGGAGTTGTATTTAAAATCATAAGTTTATGACACGATTCTAAGGCTTACTACTAGACCCTAAGAAATAAGAACATTGTGATTTTATACATTAGTGGAACATTATTTGTGTAAGAAAGGAGGGGAAAAGCAAGTTCAAAAGTTTTTTAGGGACTTTATACTCTCCTTTCCCCCAATTTATATTAAAAAATTGGAAGCTCCTAAAATGTATTTATATTAATCCTCATTATTGAGAGTTTTTGAAAACTAAACTCTTTTAACAGCTATTTAGAATGGTCCTCCTAAAAATAATAATTTGAAATTGGGATACTCCTAGATGCTATTTGGAGTAGTCCTCCTTCGACAAATTTTTGAAAATTTGGATGCTTCTAAAACTTATTTTTAAAAGTGCTTGCCAGAATTTGTTTATAAATTAGATTTAATAGAATGACTTTTTTTTTTTAATTATGAAATTCCCTAGAATTGCTTAGAGCGCTCTTCGCCTGATTGATTTTTTCGGAAATATATGCCTTTAAAATATATTTGAAAACATCTTACACCAACATATTTTTAAAATTGGATACCCTTTGAAATTATTTGGAATGTTCCTCCCATGGAGCTTAAAAAAAATGATACGCCTTTAGAAACTAACAAATTTTTGAAAATTGAATGCCTTTAGAAGGTAATTGAAGTGGTTATACGGGTATTTATTTTAAAAATCGGATGCTTCTAGAAGCTATTTAGAGGGATATTTACCTGGAGATTTTTGAGCACTAAATGTCTCTATAAGTTATTTGATACAAGAGCATCTTTATGTTTAAAATTAAAAACTTTGAAAAATGTTGTGTGGGAGTGCATAAGGGGGTTGTTTGTACCCCATAAACCCCCTCTCTTCGCCCATGTTTCATTGCAGTTTATAAATTGTTACAGCCACCGCACAAACAAAATTTAGTTCATGTACAGTACAACAGGCTTAGCCATTTTGTCCACGTTATTAAATTTTATAATCCAAATAAAATCAGCCGTAGAGACAAAATCTTCTAGAGCTTAGGATTCATTTAAGAAAATGCGACTACAACAAACCATCAACTATCCTGTCATTGCCATTGTTTATTTAGGTAGAATTCCTGTGTTAATTATATTATCTCGTGAAACTATTTCCTACCTACCTGGCCCAGTAAATGTCCTCTTGAGCAACGAACGTTTCTTTCTTCCGAAGATGTCGCTCCGCTGTGTTCTCGAGTGTACAAGTTCTCAGACACACGTACAGAGTGCGCCACTGCTCGCTATTAAACTGCACATGACCATACACAATGGAGGCAAGCCGGCAACTGACCTATTGCATTTCCAGTGCGGTGTTAATTTACAAGGTTGGAGATAAGGAGTCGTAAACAACCATTTCTATGCTGTAAGCTATTGTCCACCTGTTTATATTGATCTAACTACTCGGAATATGTTTGTTAAAATCCAAGATGCTTGAGTATTCAAAATGGAAATGCTTGGACCCTAATTTCACCTGTGATGTGGTCACATCTTGGTTTGTATGGAAATTATTATTCACACATTTCATAATTTTACTTTATTATTGAAAAGCTAACACATATTTTCAGTAATATCTCTCGAATTCAGCAAACTTGAAATTAACTGAGTTTTAGTGTGTTTGACTGGAACTCTGAGCTCAGGGCACTTTTTTTTTAAACTTGTGAGTAGCGAGTCACTATGAATTATTCGATACTCGCTCAAAACCTCTCAAATACCTATAGTCCGGGAATTACTGCATGAATTATGTACTGTGGGGGGGGAAAAATATCTATTTTTAGGTTTTGTCGTGATCTGAGCTCAGTGAACATCGATTTAGATGTGGGAGGCCTCAGCTATATCCCCCTGGTGACTTTTTACAGCTACCCAAATAAACCCTTAAGGGTCAAAACGTGTTAGCTGACTTGGCCGTCTGTTTTTAAATTTTTCTGACGTGTTTAAATGTCTATGATTAGTTTTAAAGGGTCACAAAGCCTCGTGTTTGTTATAAAATCCTGATCAACTATTTATAAAGGGCCGCCCCTAAGTTTTAGTGGGAGTAGGGGGTACTTTGAGAGTGGGAAAACTTTTAGGAAAAATATATGTGAGGAAGTGACTTTCCTTTTAACATAAAACGATGTTGTTAGACAAAAGCTAACAGAAGAATATTTTACGCAATCTTCAGAAGGGATTAAATTTACGTGGGAGGGGGTGGGGGTGTGAGTGCAATAAAGAAGGAATCCTCGAGATTGCGCCATCATGACTCACGACGCTGGCTGTTAAGGTCACAGCTCTTCGTCAAAAATTATTTTTAAGGCCAAAATTATTCGCTCCGTCACACGTTTTAAACGTTCAACCCCCATTAAAGGGGTTGAAACCTCCCTTCAAGGTAAAAATACAAAATCAGTATAATTTAATTTTAAAAATAAAAACGCAACAAGAATGACTAAAAATAAAATGCATAGCACAATTTTTTCATGTAAATATGCATTTTACCCATGTATTGGGGTTGAAACCACCCCTAAAGGTCATACTTATAATTCTGAATGTAGGCCTATTAACTAAATTTTCAACATAAAGCTGCAAGTGGGGGTGCTGAATCGTTCCTCAAGGCCAGTCATGTCAAGAAAACACTCCGCTCCATCATGTGATGGCTTTTAGTTAGTACTCATTGCGCAAATCGGCCTATGAAGATTACACGAAGAGCTGTGCTGAGGGTGAACTTTTGTATGAAGATACATGTTGTACAGAAAGATACGAACAAAGTCCCACGTTCTTCTATTGGTAACTGATTTTGATAATTGAACTGGAAGTTATAGCTTGTGCCAGGTCGACCCACTCGGGAGATTTCGATTTATACGTAAAATCTTTGGAGAATCTCTTGTGGCTCTTCTTTGCCTTGGATCATCAAAACTATGCCCGCTCCACTTCAATACATTTTCATGACATGATGACTCTGAAGACGTGCTGCCCCGATGTATACGAAGAATTCTGAAAAGGTAAATTTACAATCCGGAAAACAAAACGTCCATTTTATAGGTTTCCCATTGATGAAATTCACGAGCAAAGCAACGCTCTTTTCAAGGGTGTCATTGGAACTATCGGCTTAACAGAGAACATTGCTGTCCTTTTGAGATGGATGGTCGCGGGTCTTTAGATGTATTGAGTAGGTGATGAGTTTTTGAGTCTTCTTAGACGAAAGTCGATATCATGAAGATTACGGTTCAAAGCAAAAACGCTTCATAGCCAATATTCAAAAGTTAACGAAAATCTTTGAAGAAATGGGTAACCCTTTCATCTACTGCAGCGAAGAACTGGCCACTTTGGTTTCAAGGCTAGTAGTGGACACCCCAGCTGTTACAGAGTTGACAAATATTCTAAATTTGGACCAGCATCAAGCTCAATAATTTTTCCAACGACGTCTTGGGGATCACACTGAATCTATAAATGCAGCAGTCAAAAATAACAAGATTATTCTCTTCAACAAGACGAGTGGGGGAAGAACTCAAGATCGTGGCAATGAGCAGCTTCTTTCGGCTAAGTGGGACAGAACTTTGTTCTCACTTCTTTACACCTCGTGCCAAGTGCGTCAGGGAGATATGGACGACTTATTTCGCCACAAGAATCAGACCTACCCTCCAGTACTTTCCGAAAATGGTGATTTGCACTTTGGAAAGAAAGTGGATCTTGTTGCTTGCCTCGAAAGTCTTCTGCCTGAAGAGGACCCTACCCTTACTTCATGTAGACATGATAATTTTTGATGTAGTCACAGTAGCAAATATTGTGCACCCAGACAATGGAGATCCGTATTTCAGCTATAGCAGAAGATTTTTAGCCTACTTAAAAATTCAACTCCTCGGCTCAAAAAGTAGGTTAGACGTTGTTTTTGACGAATACAGGTCAGATTATCTGAAATTCACAATGCTTAAAAAAAGAGGCAAGGGTGTTCAGAGTAAAGTTGAAGTCGATAAGGTAGTTCCAAGAAAGTGGACAGATTTTTTGAGAGACGGCACAAATAAATAAGAGCTATGTCAATTTCTAAGTGATGTCATTCATGCAGAAGAGTATTAATCTATAGTTGTGGTCACTCATTGCCAGACAGTTCTATTCACGAGTTCTATGGAATTGTCACATTTTACGACTTGCAGCCACGAGGAGGTGGACTCCAGGATGCTACTTAACGCCACAGATGGAGCCACAAAAGGCTGCAAGAGGATTTTGAATAGAACTGTGGATACAGACGTAGTTGTGCTCTCCACAGCTCTTAACAACTATCTGCTTGGCTGAGAGAATCTCTTGATTGCTCTTGGTACCAGAAATACGTGCCGCTTCATTGACATCTCTGATATATCTCGAAAGTTAGGTCCTGACCTGTGTGCCAGGATTTTGGCGTTTCACTCCCTAAAAGGATGCGATACTACCTCCACATTCAAGGGAAAAGAGAAGAGGACAGCGTGGCAGATCTGTAATGACCTTCCGTCAATGAACGAAGCTATTCACGTTCTCTCCGATTTGTCAAATCCAGATGAAGTGTCAGAAATACTTCCATTGGTGGAGCGCTTCGTTGCTGTTCCCTACAAATGAATCTCTGAAGATGACAGGGTCAATGAGGCAAGTGTACTGATCGCCTCATTGAGAGGTGTCCAGTAACACTTATTAAGTTTAATTAAAAAAGGGTATATCTGCTGCCAAGACTGAAA
>CABEEJ010003966.1:21651-39753 GCA_901482245.1 Timema douglasi
CCCCCTCAACCCCCCCCCTTACCAACCTCTTCCATTCCCCCCCCCCCACACGTTTGATGGCTGCTATAAAAGAGTCAGTCATGTGCAGGGTTCGTGTTATTTTTTTACAACCCGCGCGTGACGTCACACTTGCTGACAGGGTGAAAAACAAGTCTGACCTTGTACACTTTTTTTTATATTTTTTGCAACACCTCTTATTACCGAGTCGAATCCCTTAGCTCAGTCGGTAGCGTGTCTGTTTACTGAGTTAAGGGTCTTAGGTTCGATTCCTGACATGGTCGAAAAATCTATCATTGGGGAAATGTGGGTTTCTCCCCTCCAAAGTGATGAATTAACGGCTGGGGGACTGGATGATGTTCCTGTCTTAGTCTTAAGTTAGATTATAAAGTTTCTATCACACGACACGTGCTTGTACTAGAAAGAAATCAAGTGTGCTAGCTAGCGACTAGATATCTGTATACTAGCTAGTACAATAGAAACGAGACTAGAGTATTCACACGCTGCTAGTTTGGTACTAGGTTCTAGTGCAAATATTTATGGCACGTCAGAGATTAATTTTGGGTGCGGCAGCTGCATTAATTACTAATAATGATATTGAAAATTATCAGAGGGAGCGGGACTGGCTGGAAAGACGAAATAATGGCCGCAGGATGCTAAAAATGATACATTTGGAGGTTAGATGAGATATATTTGGGTTGACACTAACGTTTAGTATCTCCCTAAATTTGTATTCATTTATTTACAAAGTGGTCAGAGGCCCTAAGCCCATGGATGTCCAAGTACAGTATCCTTGATACACAGATGTTCTTTTTTTTAGGCCTAGGCACACTTTATATTCTAAAAAAAACCAACCACCTAAGGTTGGCATGCTATCAAGTTTATTTAGATTAAAATTGGATCCGGAACACAGTTTATCGTTTTTAGAGTACATGTTTTTAATTGAGTATGTATTACATATATTGTCATATTGTTGCAATTTGGTATTATCTAAACAGAAATGCTCAGAATAATTTTCTGCCAACAACAAAATCACATCCAATCACCATGTTGGTGCCATTTTTTTCATTTCTCTACGCACAGTCTACACGCGCATTGATTGGTCGAATTACACAGACTAGTGTTGGAACTAGTACGAAAATAGCGCCTGTTCTATCCTCACAACTAGTATGGTAGCCAGAACCAAGATACAGAACCAGTATACTTTTCTGATTCATACGACGCTAGATGATGACTTGCTAGCTACAATAGCCCCATGGCTTCTTTGGTGCTGACTCACAGCTCACAGCTGACTTTTGACAGTCAACATTTAGGTATATACCTAAATGTTGACTGTCAGAAGTGACAGCTGCTAAACAAATGTTTTTGCAGATCATATGGTTTGGCGTGGGGATACATAATTTGGTCTGGTAACTTTTCAAAGTTGTCGGCTGTCAGATGTGAGCTGTCAGTCAGCACCAAAGAAGCCATGGGGCTACTGTAGATTTCAAGTACGAGCTAGTGTCGTGTGATACGGGTATAAGCAGAGCCCTGTGTTTGTGGAGTTCGCGATAACTCGCGAATGTTAGATATGGCATTTTTTATTTCAGATGTTCACATTTCAGGTTACCCTGATTGCAAATATATGCTCAGAATTGTCGCGATAATTCGCGAAATTGGCGTTTTAGCGCGATATTCGCGATTTTAAATGATGTCCGCGATAATCACGATTTAGTCGCGATTTTCGGCATTCGCGCTAATATTTTGGGATATTGAAAAATAAAAATTGAAAGTTTTTAAGGAAGAGAGTGATGGCATCGAAAGTTTAAAAATTGAGAATGTGCTGCTAGGGCTGAAGACAGACAGTTTGTTCAGTAACTTCGCAACAGTGTTTGCAAGCGTTGTGGCTGCCGATTTCAAATGCAGATTCAGAACGATATTTTTCTAGGTATAGCTTAGTAGTAATAGACCGCAGAACCACAATGAAAGTGGATAACATTGTTACCAGCTGCATGTTGCAGTTTGGTGATGTTGAGTAGTTATTATTGTTCGTTCACGGTAGGAGTTTACCTGGGAAAGGACTGTTTTCCCTACCAGAAATCTATTATATAGTAGGATATTGGTAAGAAAAAAGACCTTTCAGAGGTAAACTCCTCCCGTGAATGAAGTTTTGTATTTTTCTAGCCTAAATTGAGATTTAAAAATATAGTCACAATTTTTGTGAAGTAACAAGATGATTTTTGTGTAATATTTTGTCTTTGTGACTTGTACATACTTTTCCCGGACCAGCTGCCGCTAAATCTTACTTTTTTAATAAGTTGACAGCACATTTTTTTGCGGACTAGTGTTTTTTACCGTTTTGTCCAAACAAAATGTAATTTTTGGTTTTCACTTCAATATGTTTAGTTTACCTGTTTCAAACATTGTCCTGGAAGTCTAGTTTTAACCCAACAAAGTCACCTTAATCACGAAAGTTTGGTAAAAACCACTTTTTTAACGCTTTTGTCTTAATTCGATAATTTCGTCGCAAAAATAGGATTTTTGTAATTCACCGCTTATTCACCGTTTTTGGGAAACTTAAAAACGAAATTGGGCCTTTTTATTCACCATAAAAGCAGGGCTCTGGGTATAAGGTATATGAAGCTACGGCAGATCTAGCCAGCCGGTAGTGGAAAATATATGGCTTGAATAAAAACTAGCCACAGTCTGGAAACAGTAATGGATGTAACAAAAAAAACCTCTTACTTCCCACCCTTGCTGACTATTCATTCATATTTAGACACTAAGTGGGCTGACGGGAGGAAGGTAGAATATTAGAGGAAATATATCTAAATTTGCGTGAAGAGAGTGGATAAAACATACCTGAGGACGCTCAACCGGGATGTAAACCCTGCTATCCCTATCACTGGTGAACAAATCCAGACGAGGTTGACGTCTCAACCCACGTAGCCACAAATGTGAGTAAAAATTCCCTGTTAACTTGTATGACACTGGCGAGTCCAGTCGTGATGTTAGCATCCCTGGTTATGAACCGGGAGACCGGGGTTTGATCCTGAGTCCTAACCTAGTTCACTGGTATTCTGCATTCACTTAAAAAAACTTAAACTCCCTATTCTGACTTTTTAGGATTATATATGACGTGTTTTAATGGTTTTAAAATAGTAAGCTAGTCTGCCGATGGCGGGGAGATCAAGGTTCGAATCTCAATCGGGTGTAAGTTACTGAGTGAGGGTGGTTCTAAAAGGATTTTACACTATCCCTCTACGCAAATGCAGGTACACTTCCTATTAATGTAGCCTTCCTAATCCCTAAAACTATTAGCGTAATTAGTACATAAGCGTATGACACGAACGAGTAGTAAAACCAGTGCTAAATAAAGTTTAGATTCACAAAGAATAGTTTTGTATTCATTCAAGTAAACACCATCTCGTGCCCTGTTAAATGTGTCAAACTTTAGCCAAGTGCAGCATTTGATTGGCAGTATATCAAGGTAACCACCCCCTGTAAGAGGAATGTATTTTATCACTCTCAGAGTGTACATATTTCTCTCTTGCCAAACTTTTCCTTTTCGATCCCATTTTGCCGGTAAGCCCACGGAAAACAATGGTCAGGCCGCATGAAAGAAAGGAAGAGCCTCTGTTATTGTGCTCCGTTGCGGCCGGGGATCCCTCCCTCAGCCTCCTCTAGACCAAACAAGACATGGAGAGGCCCTCGAGGGAAACTAAAAAAAAAAAATCTCCTCTCAATTTCAATCTCCAGCCACCGTGACTAACCGACAATAACCCTCTGGTATTGTTATATTTATACCGCCGGTCAAGGTCACAACAACAGAGCATCTTGGGATGAACATTTCCTTTTAAAAATACATATACAGTAACGCAATACAAAGATAAATAAAAATACACTCAACCGAAATGAGTTCATTAATGTAATTAAAAATACAAACATTTGCTTTTCTCACTAAATGGAGTACCTATTTCAACAAAGATGAAAAAATGAGAATGTTTTATATTCCGAAAATTACTTTTTATACACCATCAAGGTTTTTTTTGAATTCTTAAGTTGAATGCGCACTTTCTAAACACATCAGTTCAAGATTACACGCCCGTTTAGTATTACAGTTCAATTTTTCTTATAGGCGGGGCTTTTTTTTTCTTCTTATAAAAATCAAACTTTTTTTGCTGTTGACATTGATAACATTTCACTATAAAAAAATGTTATTTTATAGGTATTGATAGTATCCATCAAAAGTGTCAGCTGTAGGTAGATCACATAACTTGACGTATGAACACGTGAAAGTGGGTATTGTAACTTTTCCGTCAGATAAGTTTCTTCCTACGAGAATTGGACCATACAAATCCAGCCACAGTCATTTTATAATGACTTGTTAAGATAAACTGGATGAACCCGTCAACACCGACCGGAATCGAACTAGGACACCATAGACTTGTGGTTGACCACTCTAACCACTAGGCCGTGGAATAAATATCAGAATAGTTTTTGTAAGTCACACGCTTTATTTATCTACAATTGAATCGTTAAAATATTGTGAAACTTTGTTTGTGTGTTCACCTCTACAAAGAGAGAGATAGTCTACCTTGGTGGTCTTGGGGTAAAGTGCTTGCCTCAAGGCCCTATGTTCATCGGTTCGAGCCCAGTCGAGGTCAATGACATTTTTATGAGCGATGAAAATCCGTAGCACAACTTCCCTTGGAGGGAAAGGATAAAGCCGTCGATTGTGGCGTGTAAAACAACCCTGGGAGGTATGCGAAACCACCTTTCCCTGCAGAATTGGTAGGTCTTTTCCCTCTTGCTCATAGAAATTCAGTGTGGAAGGTAACGGGGAACCTCCACACTTCCTGAACTCCCCTAGTACATAAGATGTCTACCAGATGGTGCAGACAGCACTAACCAGCCGAAGGTTTGAATGCAATACCAACTCTAGATGGAAAGGGTGACCTGGCGGTCTAGAGGGGTAAGGTGTCAGACTTCTGTACTGGCGGCCGGGGTTCAATCCTCGGTCCCGGAAGATTTATCTGATTACCAAACCCTTCCTTCACCTCTGACAAGACATCTTGTGAATGTGAGGAATGCCAGGCCTCCACCGTGGTTCGGATTCCACGTTAAACTGTAGGTCCTCCATTTCATTTCACAATCACCCTACCATTACACATTAGCGTAAGTGCGTATAACCCAAACGGGTAGTAAGACGCGGTGCTAATAATAATAATAATAATAATAATAATAGATGGAAAGATATACCAAACTAATCTTAAGGTTGTTGTCGAAAATATATATATACATAGTATAGGCCTATATACAGTATAATATATATTTATTAAATAACCCTCACCCACTCATCCACTAATTTCCTCGTGTATTTTAGTTACTAGATATTTTTTCAAGATATCCTCAAGACTTATAATATGGTTGAACTATTTTGATAGAAATCGAACCACAAAATCTGTATCTATTAAAGAAGAATTGTATTTTAATACTCGCTTCAGTGGTGATATGGTCTAAGGTGTCATTCTCCCAATATACAGAACTACCGATGACGTGGAGTTCGGGGTTAGAATCCCGATCGAGTGTACTGAGGATAGTTTTTCCTGAACGATTTTCCACTATCCCTTCACGTAAACGCGGGTACACTTCTAAATTTAACCTACCTCATTCATCCCATTAACGTAATTAATACATACGGTATGTGTATCATTCAAACGGGTAGTAAGTAATGAATGATGCTAAAAAAAGTTTATTAAAACAGCACTTTTTATTTCTTACAAAATATTTTTTCCTTACGATCTCGTTGATATTTATTAGTCTAATATTTATTTAGGCATTTTTACGTTTTTGCGTGTAAAAGTTATTTTTGTATATACATATTTTTTTTTACTAAATAACCAAAGAAAAACAAATCTCTCTCCAAAGGTTGTCATCGTTCTAGAATTTTCTAATTAACTACCATAAAAAAAAGTCATGTTATTTTATTATGTTGACAAATGTTTATCAATAATTCAGTCGCGCGGGGCTCTAAACGTATTCTCCCGTGGTTTTCTAGTTTTAACGCACGCCTGTAAATTCAAACAAAGTGAAATGTCATGGCAGCAAATTGTATCAGCCGTGTGTGTTCCTGTAACGTTGTTATATTTGTTAGCTGTGAACTAGCTCGTCATTAATTGAAACCCACCGCCAGGCAGTGGAAATTTCTGTCGAAATAAAGCAAATTACAAGTCAACGCGTTGAGACACAAAAGAAGGATAAATTAATTATGTGTCGCAATTTTCGAATCGGGGCAGTGAGAACATTATTAACTGCTGTTTTGGGAAATATGTTAATAAACTTTTATGTACAATCATATGTGATGAATGCGTCCGGGTGTTAGGGGAAAGGGGAAACTGGTTAGATTTGAGTATAAAATTATATTATTGTTTGTTTATAAACCCATACTATTACAGAAAGGGTACAACATATACCTCGCTAGTGCTAAAATTGTCTGAATATATTGACATAAAATATTAAGGTTTGAGTTTAAAGGACGCGAGGAAAGGCCAGTGTTTTTGCAATTTTTATAGCAGAACATTATGTTGGCCAAAATACATAAAATATTGATCAAGTAGAAAAATATAATTTAATTTTCTATTCATAGTTATATCAACACTTGTCAAATATCTGTCGAGGGTGTCCTGGAATCAAATGACAACTTTTTCACTTCATTTAAAAAGTTTCTCATCAAATGTTGCTATGCTCATGACAGATATTCAAGAATCATTATCACTATGCGAAGAAAATTAAGCACAACGTACCAACTGAAAACATTTCTTGTTTTTTTTGACAATGGTTACCCCCCATCCATCCATCCATCCATCCATCCATCCCACTTCAAAGAGACCAGCTCACTACCGATTTATCGGGGGATATTAGGTACAAAACTACACTCGGAACAGAAAACTTATCCAAGTGTGGTTTCTGCGTTCTTAATTTGATAACAAAATTGGGATCAGTTAAGTAGCTTTTTTAATTTATAATAATTGTTTTTAAATAATTTTAAATTAAAAAAAAGCTTTACTTGTATCAATTCCACGAGTTTTTTTTTAAAACTAAACTACAGTAAACCATCCCTCTATGTGACGCCTGGTTCGAGTTGTATTACCTACCTAAGCTAGAGGTGTTATCCGGTGGGGTGAGACGGGATCTTAAGCATAAGCCTACTGTCCTAGGTTAAGCTATTTTGTGACTTTGTATGTCCTGTGCTAATATAATATGTGTTTACAAAGCATTTATCAACACCTAGTATGTGCTTTTAGTTATGTTTGGAAGTAGCACGTTAAATAAAATACAAATAACGGTATGGGTCCTAGACGCCCCGGCGTGGCGTCCTTGGTTTGGATCCTGATCTGATCGTCCTGGATTCACGTGCGTCAGCTTATATCTCGGCGCTAGGTTTTAATATTTGGATGTATTGTGTTTGGTTGCCAGGTAGTTTCATTGACGATTATACTGGGTCTTATTTAAACTAAAGAGCTTATAACAGATTAATAATAATAGGGTTAATATATTTCACAGTTGGATTCTGAATATATGAAGAATTAAAATACATAATGGAAGCTGAGTTGGAATGACTAGTTCACCTCCAACACCTTGACTTCACGAGTATGTAACACGTGTGGGGTTCGAATCTCAGACAGGTGTACTGAGGGTGGTTTAAAAAAAAATATTTTCCACTCTTCCTCCAAAAAATTCGAATACACTTTTTTATTCTAAATTTAACCTTCCTCACCCTTAACTCACTAACGTAATTAGTACATATGTGTAAAACATGAACAGGTAGTAAGAACCGGTGCAAAAAAAAAAGCCCAATCTGTTTACCGGTGTGATCGCGAGTTTGACTTCAACGGCCACCTTAAGAGCTTCTTGTCCCTCGAAAGGTCCACTACCTTTGGACGATTTCCTTTGTTATAAAGAAATAGGCCAAGGTTTCTTTCACTGTCTAAGAAAACTGCAACATGGTCAAGGTAAATCTTTTAAGTATATTGGTGACCTGGTGGTCTAGGGGTAAGGTGTCGGACTTTTTGTGCTGGCGGTCCGGGGTTCAATCCCCGGTCCTAGCAGAGATTTATCTGATTACCAAACCCTTCCTTCACCTCTGACAAGACATCTTGTGAATGTGGGGAATGCCAGGCCTCCACCGTGGTTCGGATTCCACGTTAAACTGTAGGTCCTCCATTTCATCTCACAATCACCCTACCATTACACATTAGCGTAAGTGCGTATAACCCGAACGGGTAGTAAGACGCGGTGANTTTCATCTCACAATCACCATACCATTACACATTAGCGTAAGTGCGTGTAACCCGAACGGGTAGTAAGACGCGGTGCTAATAATAATTTTAAGAATTGTTCTATTCGCAACTGCTAGTTTTTTTAAAATGTAAGGATCGTAAATTCTAAAAAAACAAAAAAAAACATTTATTGTACTCTTGTTTTCTAAAGTGATGGTAAGTGATGCTCCAGTATGTCCTTCAATCATAAATCCTGCTTGAGTTAACATGAAATATATGTTGTGCTTCAACCCGTACAAAACTATCTAGAGCTTCAGTTCGTAATTAATATTCGTTTAGTATGTGTGTCTGACTTCATTAGTTATTTGAAACAGTTTTATAAAAATAATAGTAATACAAGGTGGTATATTTCATTTCCAACAGATAATTACTAACAAAGACTAATTAAAAAAAAAGCGTGTTTGAAATTAATTGGGATTTGAAGAGGAGTTTGTTTCAACTTATCGTATTTTTCAAAACATGTCTATTCAACAATTTATTACTGGTAGCTGATACAAAAGGATGTTTCAACGTTTTAATTAATCTCTACCCGCTTTGGGGAATGCATGGTTTAAGATCGTCACTTTTGCCGTTGACTAGACTGCCGATGATGGGCGGATAAGAGGTTTGAATCCCGGTCGGATGTACTGAGGGTGGTCTTTCCTGAATATTTTTTCATTCTTCTTCCACGCAAATGCGAGTAGATTACCACGGATATGATTTCTTACTCATCCTTACCCCATTAGAGTGGGTATCATATGTGTATTGCCTGAACAGGTAGTAAGACGTGGCGATAAAAATTAAATGAGAATTGCCCTCTTGTTTGTAGTCATAAACGGTGTTTAGATATAAAATTTGGGTGACCTGGCGGTCTAGGGGTAAGGTGTCAGACTTCTGTGCTGGCGGCCGGGGTTCAATCCCAGGTTCCGGCACAGATTTATCTGATTGACAAACCCTTCCTTCACCTCTGACAAGACATCTTGTGAATGTGGGGAATGCCAGGCCTCCATCGTGGTTCGGATCCCACGTTAAACTGTAGGTCCTCTATTTCATCTCACAATCACCCTACCATTACACATTAGCGTAAGTGCGTATAACCCAAACGGGCAGTAAGATGCGGTGCTAATAATAATAATAATAATAATATAATTTGTTATTGAAAAATTAATAACATTTGTATTTTCTAAAATTATTAAGGTGGGGATGTAGGGAAGGTGAGAAAAGGCCGGTGTGCTTACAGTTTTTATATATAAAAAAAAATTTAGTCAAGATAAAAAAATATTTCTTCAATAGAAACATGGTTATTAATTTTCTTCACGGGGTGTTATCAACATTTGTTGAATATTCGTCAAGGATGTCTTGGAATTTAATGACAATTTTTTCTCGTCATTTAAAAAGTTTTTCATCTAATGCCGCTATGTTCATGATTTATATATTCAAAAAACTATTAACATCACCATATGAAGAAAATTAGATATTCAATGTTTGTACTAAAGCAATATTTTACGTAATTTGGCTAAATATATATATATATATATATATATATAACCATAAAAACTTAAAAAAACAACTTTTTCTAGCATCTCCTACTTCCCCAGTTTAGAAATTTAGTTTTAATGGAGCCAATGAAAGATGCACTAACATTTGTTTATTATTCCTATTACAATGATGTGTCCAAGTCATAAACCACCCCCCCGAGTGGATAAAGTTGTGAATGCAAAGCCTCCGTACAGGTTACATACATTAACATCCATTACGAGATAAGGCAAATTTCTAATCTGGGTATCTCACGGAACTACTTGGACACTTTGAAAGTAGCTTCTATAATCCTGTAGTGTGTGTGAGCTTTGAGCAAGTCAGCGAATTGATCGATCTCGCGGCAATTTACAGTCGATTGTGTATAGCTCGTCATTAAAAGTCGATCTTTGAATCTTTTAAACTCGACAAAATATCATGTAATATTAAAAATAATGTTTTGAGTGTGACCGAAATAATCTTGATCGGCCTTAATCTCTAATGTTACATTAAATTTAAATAGTTTAATATGAAAATGTACTGTACATTAAATTTATTCTGATTTTACTTTTTCATATCAAGAGAAAGTGTTGTGATTATTTAAATTTTAGACCTCTTGCTTATGATGAATCTTTATGTTTTATTCATATGTGTCCGAACCCAAACAAGTTGATTTTACAATTCTGTCTGAACCCATTTCTGTATGTCTGTCTGTCCTTGGCCACATATCTGAAACGGTTGTGTGGATTTGGTCCAAACTTGACAACTAGATTCTATTGGGCAATACCTAAGGACATTTAAAAATAATTATTTGGACCCTTGCCCTCAAATTAAGGGTAGTTTACTGATGAGTGATTTCTTTTTAGTTTCAAATTTTTCGAAAATGGCTTTAACGATTTGGTTTAAAATGGGTATATCCTTGGAGTGGTTTTTTTTGTCATGACAAATAAAACTATGTTCTTTTTGTGGAGGGGGATAAGGAAGGATTGAGGTACCCATTTAAGGGTAGTTTACTGACGATTGTTTATTTTTATTTTGAGCCGTATAAAAATGTCTTAAGCGATTTGGTTCGAAATGGGTCTATGTTAATTTGTGTACATTATAAATATTTATACATATTGATTTTTCTAAAAATAATAATTTTACAGTAATTTAGCGATTACTTATTTTTGTAAAATTTAAATTTTGTTCAAAATTGGTAACGAGGGACCATTTCACATAATTACTAATAGTTTATGTTTCTAAAAGAAGTAAAATACACTTAAAATTAATTTACTACAAATTATATTAGACAGTTTGAAATGTTTCAAAATTGGCCTTGAAGATTGAATTTAAAATGGCTATCTGACAACAGTTTTCCAGAATAGATATAAGAAAGTGATTTTATTTTCACAAATTTAAAGTAATTTTATGAGAGTTTACAAATAAATTATTTTTGAAAATTTGAAATTTGCTAAAACTATTTTAACAATTATTTGGTTTTAAATTTACATGTAAGGAGTTTTTATTGAGATTAACAAAATGATATGTTAGTTTGTGCGAGGAAAACTTACCTAAGGGTAGTTTACTGTAAGCCTATTTAAAAAAAAAAAAAAATCCCAAGCTATAATACATAATATGAGAAAGTTTATGTCGTACAATTTATTTATTTTTCCTATAAAGATGGGAACATAAGTATATGAGGAAAAATTGAGTTCAAGGAAAAACTAATAGGATGTAAGACAAAAAAAAAATCAAGCAAAGGCAGAGTATAAAAACGATGGGTGATCGTGGGTCCTTTGATAAACCGACCCCTGGTCTAGTGCATGCTGTGGAATTTGCTAGTCATCTATCTGCAATCACAAAACTGGAACCTTCGCAAGGTTTTACACTTTGGGACTCATGTTTAATCTCCTCGAAAGGGTAGAGGGAAATTTCTCATCAATATGGCAGCGAAACGTGCCTTTCCCTTTCCTCCCCTTCACCCCCTTATTCTTTTTTTTCACCTGTTGGAGGGGGAAAGGGCCCTTGCTTACAGCGAAAAGGCTAACGATTTGCATTTTACGACCGCGAGACATAGTTTATTTTTTATTTTTACTGCCACTTTCTTTATGGTCGGAATATTGTGTTGTATCGAGGGATGCAGCCTTCCTTGTATTCGCTTCGGACGTCCTCTAGAACATTTGTAACTACGGTGGTAGTGTTTTGTCGTGGCCGGTTTAGGAGAAGATCTTCAGTTTGCATCCTACAATTTAGATGTTGATTTCTTTATTATTTTTATTGACCTTCTTCCCTTTTGATTGCCTCTTTTTTTAAATCTTATAGGGTGACCTTGTAACGTACAGAAGCTGGATGCCCCACATTGGAACGCCAATTGTAAAGTACACTGGAATGCCTTCACGTTGAGCGCCATTTTAATGTACTAACTTCACTTTGGTTTGAAGAATATATATATTACAAATAAATGTTTTCGAAAATAGATACTTTTGTATAAACTTTAATGGTATAATGTATTACATATCACTGTTGTTTGAAAAAGAATAATGGAAACCATTTAGGTAAAAACACCTTGGCCGTGATTCCAAACACAACCAAGCTAACATTATCAAACTATACGAGATTGATACACATCTCTCTCGTCTGCCGAAGAAGAGTAGAAAGACCTGTCTACCAAGCTAGCGTCCTCTCGAGTCGAGCCGTGTGAACCCCGTAGTTCACACCCTCGAACCCAGACCACTCCTTGCTTTCTTTCCATCGACCAATAGGGTTAGTTTTTAATTAGCGCGCATTTAAGAAAACAGACGCGTTTCTCTGCAGCTGCTATTGTTTTACTGCGCATTACAACACGGAAGTAAAAACGATGCTTCTGACACGTGCAGTTAAAATAAAAGAAAAAGAAACATGGCCGTAGTATAGAAAAGATGAGTTTACTTTATATTAACTGAAAAGAAGAAATATTAATATTTTTACTTTAAAATATGATCTCGAATATTAAAAAGACAGGAAAAATCGATATCATTACAACCTGGTGGTCTAGGGGTAAGGTGTCAGACTTCTGTGCTGGCGGCCGGGGTTGAATCCTCGGTCCAGGCACAGATTTATCTGATTACCAAACCCTTCCTTCACCTCTGACAAGACATCTTGTGAATGTGGGGAATGCCAGGCCTCCACCGGGGTTCGGATTCCACGTTAAACTGTAGGTCCTCCATTTCATCTCACAATCACCCTACCATTACACATTAGCGTAAGTGCGTATAACCCGAACGGTTAGTAAGACGCGGTGCTAATAATAATAATTAGTTTGGTATAACTCAAAAAATTGCCTTTGAAAGAAATTGTTTTATGAAATTTATGTTTCCCCCTTTGAATATTTTTGGACGGTTCCTCAATGTATAAGATAAATTTTAATTATTGTAATTCGGTTCACGTTTAAATATATTTATTTAACACTGTGCATTGTATAGGGCCTATGCATACATCCAATTTAATGTAATCTATGCAACTGTAAACAAGCCTTCCTTAGGCCATTAAATATTAGCATATTTTTCATAAAAAGGGACTTTCAGAAAATAAATGTGCAGCCGAATTTTGTAGTATTTTATTAATGTGTTATTTTGTTGGTATTAATAGTATCTATATAAAGGAACAGCCTTTTTTTATTAGGTTTTTTTTAGCATCACGTCTTATTAAGGTTCTGCACGCATATGAAGGGTATATTTTCCAAGGCAACACATTTTATATCTCAAACCTCATAAGGGCCCCAGCAAATACTTTGTTTATGAATTTATATGTGACAGACACCTCTTTTAACAATAAAGTCAAGTGCATTAGAAAGGTTTCATGATTGTCCAAGAGATAGCAGCACTAACACAATTTGAGTAAAAATTTGACCTCCCCACCTTTTCTCATCTATCCTTCATATTATGTACTAATTACGCTAATGAGTTAGAGATCATGAAGGTTGAATTAAGATGAAGTGTACCCTCATTGTGTTGAAGGGAGAATGGAAAACCATTTTGGTAAAACTTTTCTTACTAAACTCGACTGGGATTTGAACCCTGATCTCCGCGTCATCGGCACACTAGTCTATAACACGAGAGTGACGCCTTAGACCATGGGGCCATTGAAGGAGGTAAAGGGCCAGCTGAATATCACATGTATATGGATGGATTAAAATAGATGTAGTAGCGTTTCTAGCTGTTAAACATGTTTTGAAAACATATTTAAGAAGTTTGGCTATTTTATTAAAGCTTACTAAGTTTAATTCCCTAAAATATTATAGATATACATATTTTTTAAACATAAAATAAGATTATAATAATTTAAGCTAAATATATTTATTTTTATTATTATTATTATTAGCACCGCGTCTTACCACCCGTTCGGGTTATACGCACTTACGCTAATGTGTAATGGTAGGGTGATTGTGAGATGAAATGAAGGACCTACAGTTTAACGTGGAATCCGAACCACGGTGGAGACCTGGCATCCCTCACATTCACAAATATATTAATTCATCATAACAAAACCGAGGTAGGTTACCAGGGATTTAACTATAAATAAATGGCATTAAGGACATTCTTGTATAAAATAAAGTATAAACTGATCCCAAAAATAAATACACAAAATAATTTCAACAAGAAAATTTGAGTATGCTCAAGACCGGCCAATATTAAATCATCGTTCTATGGTTCTTGGAAATTTCCCCCTCGCCCACACTAGAAGAGTATTAAAGCGTAAAGTCTCGACACTTCTGCGAATCCTGATCACCGAAAGGCCTACACAAAAGGGAAATTTTATGACCCGTTTGAAAGAAGGCATGGCTGGCTATATCAGTGGCAATACTAATTAACATTTTACGTGAGCTAGGCGAATTGAACTACCGTAATTCCCTTAAGCGATTTATCCTATCTCAATTTGATTTAATGGATTAGCGTAACCTGCGCCTTTCCCCCCAAAAAAAGTGAAAACTACGCCCTATCAATCATCACACCATTAGGTGGGGAAAGTGCGCCCCACCCACTGCTTTACACACTTACTAAACAAGTACGCCCAAGTACCTAATCAAGTGTTTGAAGATTCTAGCCTAGATTCAAAATATGGAGTAAAAGGTAGTCAATAATTAGTTTGGTAACTTCAATTTATACATTCACATCAAATGCTTAAAAATACACACTAATCTTTATTTAATTGAAAACCTAACCTAACCTAACCTAAACAACAGGCAGCGAGACAGGTGCGACGAATCGATGTACTTTGACCTCCTCAAAACCTCTTGATGTGCGATGAGTCGATTTGAAATACCCCCCTCCCCCTCATAAACAAAAGGATGCGATGAACCGATCTACGCCGGTGAAAATGGTAAGGTTGTGAGGAAAGTGAGAAAAGTGCGCCTACAAGACCATTTTAAAATTATTTAGGTGAGACAGACAAGGTCGTGTGGGCGCAGTTTTCCCACCTTTTAGTGTAATGATTCATGCGAGGGCGCAGTTTTCTCTTTTTTCTGGGTAGGCGCAATTTTCCTGGTCGCAATTTTCCCGACATGGATTTAATACCTACCTTTCTTGTCTTATCTACAGATTGGCGCTTTTTTTTTTTTTCCAAATTATTAAGAGGGCAATCAAGTATTACGTTAGCACATTTTTGGCCGTTTTGAACCCCTCCCAACCCTTGTTCTTGCTTACGTTATATTTGGCAACTTTTTTATAAATTTGTCCACAATAATAACCCTTAATTTTTATGCAATTTAGAAATTGTTTCTCGTGTAACATTAGCATTGCTAGCTAATGTTACATTATTACTATCCACACCAAATAAGCAATACATATAGACATCCTGCAATATCAAACATTACAACACCTTTATATGTATAAAATATGTGCTTTACTCACTAATTGTATCTTCTGGCTTAGCACGAGTTCCATGACCGACTATTTCACGCCGAATTTTATGATGAAGTGAAGACTGACAAAGCTATGAAAGGTGCATCGACGAGTCACTCAATGAGGTGATTTAGACTATGCTGATTGGCCTAACCGGCCGACAGACTAACCTCACGCATTCTTAACTGCCAACTCACTAGAGTTCATGTAAACGTGTCTAAGTGACGTGTCAAGATGATGACGGTTGTTCACAAGATAATCATGCTGCTAGCACCTGTTTGCAACGTGGCATTATACTTTTAATATTAAGATTGGGAAACCATTTAGTAAAAACCATCCTCAGTAGATCCGGCTGAGTTTCGAACCCCGAACTCCTCGTCATCAGACCGTTCGGCCACTGAAACGGGTTATGTAAAGTAAAATGAACTAATGGGAAGTAACATATATATTTGTTTCATCACCTCATAAAATATGAACTGCCGATAAAACATGAAATGAATAGTCAATCGATAATTTATTTTAAAAAATCACAAATAAACTGATAAACAGAATAATGTATTATTTTCACACAAGTAAAAACCTGCAGGTTTTTAAGATCTTATTGATTCCCAAATATGATACGGAAGTAGTCTTATATAATTTACTCCTACTAGTTTTAATTAAACTATAATCTACTAAATAGTAACTTTAAAAAAGCCAGGGGGAACAAAACAAACCCTATGATGCTATTTTCAACGCCCATGGCCATTACACCATAAAAATGATCACTCTGCTGTATTTACCAAACCATTTCTTTTCAACCATGAACATTTCGAATAATTAATACAATAAATTAACGTTCCATTTTATTTGCACATTTGCATCTCCCTTTTTTATTTCTCACAAACATTTTATGGAGGATTAAATTGTAATCTANTGGGTGTTTCTTTGACCGTACGTGTATGAATCTGTCAGTTCAGACAATGGTATCGGAACTTTGAGATAACATGTAATACTTACATTGTCTAGCTGAGATGTGCTCGGGAATGTTGCCTATTAATTTTGGTAAAGAGGGGTTTCCTGGTGTTTTTTTATGGCACCATCATCTACCAGGTCCTACTCTCATTGGTATAAATCCGTGATTTGTTCCACAAATTTCTCAACATTGTCCGAAAAATAATCCTGTTCGATTAATTATAGTTCTATTTTGTTTTAATTGACCTGGTGGTTCATCTCCTTAAGTACCTTTTCATCACTTTAATTTATTTGAGGTACTTTCTGAACCATCTGGTTATATCAGTACACGACTTGTAAACCAGCTTTAATCTATGAAAGACACGACAGACAGCCTCCAGGCCGTTAATTCATCACTGTGAAAGGTGGAGGGAAAAAAACAACACATTTCATCATTGGTAAATTTTTGGCCACGCCGAGAATCAAACCCAGGACCCTCAGCTTAAATTGAATACCTAAAGATATACGCTTTGGTGTCTGAATGGTCTAACGCGCTAATATCGTGGTAGACTAGACTGGTGATGACGGGGAGATTGAAGTTCGAACCTTGGACGGGTGCGCTGAAGGTGGTTTTTCCAAACAGGTTTTCCACTCTCCACGCAAATTCAGGTACATTTCATTAAAATATAATCTTCCTAATACAACCATTATCGCAATTAATACATAGGCGTATTACCCGAACGGCTAGTAAGTACCAGGTGGTGCAAAAAAAAAAGATGTGCCAGCGACTGAGCTAAGTAAAGTCTTTAACTAAAAAAAAACCTTTCATTTCTGACAGTCGTCAATAAGGTACCGCTGGTATAGCACTAGAAATGTCGATATGGTACCGCTGGTATAGCACTAGAAATGTAAATATGGTACCGCTGGTATAACACTAGAAATGTCACTATGGTACCGCTGGTATAACACTAGTAATGTCAATATGGTACCGTTGGTATAGCACTTGAAATGTCAATATGGTACTGCTGGTATAACACTAGAAATGTCACTATGGTACTGCTGGTATAACACTAGTAATGTCACTATGGTACCGCTGGTATAACACTAGTAATGTCAATATGGTACCGTTGGTATAGCACTAGAAATGTCAATATGGTACTGCTGGTATAACACTAGAAATGTCACTATGGTACCGCTGGTATAACACTAGTAATGTCACTATGGTACCACTGGTATAACACTAGAAATGTCAATATGGTACCGTTGGTACGGACCAGTCTCGGTCGAGTCCGAGCGTCTTTAGTTTACAGGAGTGTATTAAAACATTTTAAACTCTATTACTGGACCAATATTTCTTCGGTAAAGGTCAAGTCAGGGCCGAATAGGTTTGTAACTGTCAGTGGTAGTTAAAGAGGTGAAAAAACAAACAAAACAAGAGGAGGACTGTAAAACCTTGTCAGACACGCCTTTGGATTGTTAAGATGAAGGGGGGGGGG
>CABEEJ010003966.1:39859-72411 GCA_901482245.1 Timema douglasi
TTCTCGGAAAAAATGGACACCTTCATTTCCGATGCCTTTCACGTTTGATATCTTGAAATGTTTACAGTCACTTATAGCAATTTCTATTTCGATAAAGGGGTTTCAATATTTGCATAATTTATATATATATATATATATATGTATATACATATATTAGCACTGCATCTTACTACCCGTTTGGATTATAAGCTTATTTACTAATTACGCTAATGATTTTAGGAATAATGAAGGTTATATTAAGAGGAAGTGAATCCGCATATGCGTGGAAGGAGAGTGGAAAGACATTTTGTAAAAACCACCCTCAATACACCCGAATGAGATTCGAACCTCAATATTCCCGTCATCGGCAGTATAGTCTACCACGAGAATAGCTCGTTAGATCATAAGTCCACTGAAATGAGTTATATATATGTATTTTTAGGGATCTCCCTTGGCAAAGAGCGGAAAGATGTTAATCTCGAAGAGCTGAGTTCACATCTCTCTATAGGACACCTGGATTCTTACCAATACCTCTCCGTCGTCATACGAGCTTGACATCTTAGTATGCGTGATCACTGATGCTATACTCCATTCACGGTAGGAATTACTCTCTGAAAGGTCATTTTACCTACCGATATCCTACCATATAATAGATTTCTGGTAAGGAAAAAGGCCTTTCAGAAAACAATTCCTACCGTGAACAGACTTTAGCTAATTTAATTAACCGGTTCTAAAGACCACGCATAAAATATCACTAAACTGAAACAAGAGAACATTCACCGTCTTTGCTCTCGAGCGTACAGTGGGTCCCTGATGCCCCCTGACGGGTGACGGGTGAAAAAACAGAGGGGGAGGAACTTGACAATGGGTCCCTCGTAGACATAACCGAGGTTGAATGCAGCGTAGCAAAAAAAGGTCAACTTCCAATATAGAAACTTACGAGAGTACAAGCCCTTCTTAGCCCCCGGGGACATACATCGATTTCTTCGTGTCAGATTGGACCTTTACACACGTTTACTAGAGCGGCCGAACGAAGGCGGCACGTGCTGTTGTCCGGTAACCACACGAATAGCTATTTAGAAGATCTAAAACGTAGATATTTAGCTGCTATAATTGAATGACGTCACGTAAACAGGGAATAAGAGGTTAGTTTCAGGGAGGTCTTCCCTCCCCTTCCTCAAAATAGAGGAAAATACAGCATTAATGCCAACCGCCCCGGTCAGCTACAGTAGCCCCATGGCTTCTTTGGTGCTGACTGACAGCTCACAGCTGACTTCTGACAGCCAACATTTAGGTATATACCTAAATTTTGACTGTCAGAAGTGACAGCTACTAAACACATGTTTTTGCAGATCATATGGTTCGGCGTAGGGATACCTAATTTGGTCTAGTAACTTTTTAAAGCTGTCAAAAGTCATCTGTGAACTGTCAGTCAGTACCAAAGAAGCCATGAGGCTACTGTAGAAGGTATCAATAGCTGTCAGGCCAAATGGCTTCAAATATGATGGTCGGTGTCGTTTTCTGGAGTTACTTCTCAATTCTATCTAAGCGTACATTCCCTTTCCCCCTTCACCTACAACCACAGTTTGTCACTTCGATACGAAGGAGAGTAAATAAAACTACGAAACTTCGTATATCAAGGTGAAGAGGAAAGCTCTCTGCTAGTTCTGTTGTGAGCATATAAAAAAATGTAATTGTTAGAGGAAGGCTAAATTTAGAGCCCCGTAGCTCCGAAAATATGCTTAAAAAGTCGTTGAAAATAAGCTAACGTCACATTTTCACACATTTCTTTCTATTAATTAAACTTAAACTATAGGAACCCTTTTTTCTCTGTTTTGGCGTGAGCCATTTTTAAAAATAACGCACCATAGAGTTAACTATTGCGTTAGAGCTGAGCTCCTGCGCGGCATTTTCTCGCTCACTTTTAGGCGTTCACATTAATTAAAACTATAATTAATGCTTCAAATAACGTAAACGTATTACAAATACTCTCTGCAACTTAAGCCGTTGTCAAAGGGGCTGACTGTGGATGGCTGCAGTTTCATTTTTTTTTGTGTGTGGCTATACTCTCGTACTTAGGATCGTTTTAGGTATAAAGGTTGGAACTCGAATCCCAACCAGGTTAACTTTGGGTACTCTTTTACGTGTGATTGATTGCCAGAGGGATTTCCTCCCTCATCTCTCCGAACCATTGTCGTCGCATTTCCTTAAAGTTAGCCTCCTCATTGTATAGCCTATAAATGAAGTCGTTAATAACCCCTTGATTTATATACACAAATACAAACGATGAAACTTGCGTGCTATGTAATAAAAACACATTATGTTACTTTATTACTTCGACGCACGCACGTACGAGAGTATTCACTACTAATTTTTGTATGCGTCTATTTTTCCTTCTTTTTTTTCTGTCTCTTCTTTCATTCTTCTCGCTTATTTGATATCTCTAAACTATCCTACTTCTCATGCAGCGGTACGAACATCTTTCTACAACTTTGTTTTCATAAAGAAATATTTCTGTCATGACTTCCCGTGAATTTCAATATGAAGAGGTTTTTTTTTCTTCTTCTTTTCCCTCCTCCCGTGTGAGGAATGTAGTGCTTATTCTTTTGTTTTGTTGAATTTTTATATATATATATATATATATATTTTCCTTTGCTATGACAGAGAGAAATACCACGAGGTATTTTGGTTAAGATGCAGTTCTCGGATTTTTTATACGTTTACATAGAAACTGTTTGTATTGGAAACTTAAAGAAAACGATAAAGGGATTTGTGTTGACGTGTATAAATATGATTTATTTATTGCATTTGCAGCTCGTTGGAAAAAATATATATATATTTTAGTACCTCTAGTTTCTTGCTCCTTTCCACCCCTTCTGTCTTACTACCCGTTTGAGATAGCCTCATTTAACTATGCAAATAAGAAAGGGGAAGATGGAATTAAGAGGAAATGTACACATATTTGCGTTTAGGTCTTGTTGGAAACCATATAGTAGGGGAAAACCTTACGTTAACCCAGCGAGTAATTAAACCCTCTACATTTATATTGGTGGCAAACCAGACAAGACGAGACTGAGGCCCTTGTCCACGCGAGCATGATAATTTCTATTGTTTTTACTACCACATCTAATTAACTGTTCAGGTCACAAATTGAATATTAGGATTAATTTATCCCACACTTTGGTTCTAGTTACTAAAGAATGCATCTATTAAATAATAAAATTTGAGTTGGAGGAACTATGCGAGTGTATAACACACGTCCACTCTTTATGATGATATGATCATGAGTGTATAACACACGTCCACTCTGTATGATGTTATGATCACGAGTGTATAACACACGTCCACTCTGTATGATGTTATGATCACGAGTGTATAACACACGTCCACTCTTTATGATAATATGATCATGAATGTATAACACACGTCCACTCTGTATGATGTTATGATCACGAGTGTATAACACACGTCCACTCTTTATGATATTATGATCACGAGTGTATAACACACGTCCACTCTTTATGATGATATGATCATGAGTGTATAACACACGTCCACTCTGTATGATAATATCATCACGAGTGTTTTTCCAATGGCTGCCGGAGGGGCTTCCTGCAACCCTCACCACGTCTCCCCTTGGGCGATTTACATTCTTAGACAGAAATCGGCCAAGGTCCCTTTCACTGTCACTTAAAAAATTGCATCTCGGTTCGTGGAGATCTTTTACAGTTTGTCCTGTTCTTTATTGCTAGTTTTAAGGATCGTAAATACTAAAAAAATACAATATATATTTTTGTAATGCTCCAAGGGTCGTACTCAAATCCCTCAAGGTAAGACTGCTATATTTCGGGTTAAATGGCGTGTACACGGCTATGCACATTAGGTATCATTCAGCCATTTATTTATCTTAATTTGTTTAATTTCGTTCTTAAATTAAACCTTGTAAATATACATAAATATGAACACAATGTCTGAAAGAACCTTAGATGGCACTTAACGTAAGCCCTACTACCTGTGTTAGTTCCAATATCCGTAATCTCTGGTTGTAAAAAATGACGAAACAAATATATCATATGAGGCCCCTGCGGGGAAATAACTAGAACCCTAACATTGAACCTAGGCCCCTGAATAACGAAAACAAGACCCGTTTTATGAAATCAGGTACAAAATTGTACGTAGATTTGAAAACCGATAGGAAAGTTCTTTTAAATAATGAAACGAGTTTTCCCACAACACGCTTCAGGATTAGTTTGAAAGTTGTTTCCAATAGCCTCCTCGTCTGCTGCGGGTAGGGAATGTCTAAACGACATGTTTACTGGTTCGTTAGTTAGTTAGTTAGTTAGTTAGTTATTCATCAAATATCGGTTATCAGTAGCCACGGCTTCAAGAGGATAGACCACGTTTAGATTCTCTCACACTGCTCCTTCTTGTAGCCATGCTGCTGAGGGATAAAACGAAACTAGTTTGTTTTTATACGTGAAAATGCACTGTGAATTCTTCAGCCATGGTGACCTGGCGGTCTAGGGGTAAGGTGTTAGACTTCTGTGCTGGGAGTCCGGGGTTCAATCCTCGGTCCCGGCACAGATGTATCTGATTACCAAACCCTTCCTTCACCTCTGACAATACATCTTGTGAATTTGGGTAGTGCCAGGCCTCCACCGTGGTTCGGATTCCACGTTAAACGGCAGGTCCTCCATTTCATCTTACAACCACCCTACCATCACACATTAGCGTAAGTGCGTATAACCCGAACGGGTATTAAGACGCGGTGCTAATAATAATTCTTCAGCTATGCTGATAATCAGCTCCCAAACTTTTTATTATTTAAAAATGCGGGTACACTTCCTCTAACTCATCCTTTCTCATTCCTGACACACTAGCGTAATATGTGCTAATAGATTTCTGGTAAGAAGACCAGTTTAAAAAAAATACAAACATTTTTTTTTGTGTTAACGTTGATAGCATTTTACTTATTTATTAATATTATTTTATAGCTATTTAAAATAGCCATCAAAAGTTAAAGATGTAGATCACATTACTCGAGGTATGAATACGAAATAGTTTTAATAAAGTTTGTGATTGAAATTTACTATTCCTCTTTATATATGCGTATAGACCGAATGGGTAGTAAGCCATGGTGCTAAAAAAAAGAGTACAGAACTGTGCAAACAACAGTACGAGTTTAATTTTAAAATCGCTGTTCTATTATACTTTTCAAATTTCCAGAAGATCTACTCTCGTAGTAGACTAGACCACCGATGATGGGGAGATCAAGGTTCGAATCTCGGTCGGGTGTACCACTGGTGGTGTACCGCTCTCCCGTGGAGAGCAAATGCGGCTAAACATCCTCTAAGTATAACCTTCCTAATCCTTAAAACCACTAGCGTAATTAGTACATAGGCGTTAACCCTAACGGGTAGTATGACGTGGTGCTAAAAAACAACTTTACTTGAGGATGTTAACACTTCCTTCACCTCTGACAAGACATCTTGTAAATGTGGGGAATGCCAGGCCTCCACCGTGGTTCGGATACCAAGTTAAACTGTAGGTCCTTCATTTCATCTCACAATCACCCTACCATTACACATTAGCGTAAGTGCGTATAACCTGAACGGGTAGTAAGACGCGGTGATAATAATAATAATAATAATAATAATAATTGATGATGTTGACGTCATCACAGAACCAGGTGGACTTAAAGAAAGCTGAACCTCAGGTGTTCCATTCAAATTATTTGTTAAGAGTATCTTTGCAAGAATTAACGCTGACATTCAACAGGTAAAATAAGGCCAAGCTCTCATTTATAACGAGCATTCATTACCACCAAATGTAACACGAAATAATTAATTCAAGTATAAGTTTATCATCGCTTGGTATATTCAAAACACTTTAACCGGCGTTTATTTGGTTTCTCGATCCGAAGGTAACAAAAAAAAATCCTAGCCGACCACTGTGATGCGAGATAAACGGACAAATTAAAATTAAACACCGGTTACAATATGTGCACTAGCAGTGAGACACGTTACTCTAACCGTTAATCCAGGATTTAAACTTTTCCAACAAACGATGGGGCAAGAATTAAAAAAAAAAAATAGTAGTAATTATACTTACTTTTACTGACTCCATAATTCATGAGAGATTTCCGAGGGGCTCTTGCGAGTGAAAGGAAACTACGTATTTTTTTTGTTTCCCCCCACTCTCTTCTTTTCCCATTCCTTTTCCTTATTATAACACATTTATTCTGCTTTCATTATGCATTCGAAAACAAGAAGGTAAGGAATAAAAGGCAAGAGTTTTAACCTTGTAACTTTACTGCTGGTCGTATCCATTTGTTTTTATGAGGTAACGAGAAACATGGTACTATTAATGTGGTGAGACATTTAAAACATGCATGCTACGGTATTAAAAAGTCATCTTGTTAAACAATACGTTGTATATGTTATTCACGCCTCTTATGAGGCCTACCATCGCCGACAATCTCCTGGGTGTGTGTGTGTGTGTTCGAACCCCGTTTGACGATGGCACGATAAGCGTGGCTAAGAGTCAAAAAGTCCTGTGCGCTTGTTAGCTGAGATAGGAGAGATATCTAGTTAGTTATAATAAATATGTTTGCTGTTTTTATAGAGAAAAAACCCCATAAATGTATCTCAACGACAATTTTTGTATTGGACAATATAATTTGTGTACTTTGAAAACACTTAGTATTGAAAGATTAGCTTGGATTCATAAAATACTACTCCACATAGCAAGTTTAATTTGTTATTACTTAGTTTGTAAAACAATTTTCAACTCATCATATCAAATATATTTCGTAGATAAACATTAAAATACGAATATTTTCTAGAGGATACAAGTAAAAGTAATACTTTATTTCGATTGATAAATAAGATACATTCAGTTGTTTCTTTAAAGTGAGTGTAATCGGTTAAGGCAAGACTCCTAAAAAGACCATATATTACAATTTACATACGACATATTGTAGTCAGAGTAAGATTTCTACCTTTTATGGTGTTGTGACTGTAGTCTATAAGATGAGGCCATCATGTACTCAATCAAGAAGAGAATGTTAGCTTTAAGGTACTTACTTATCCACTTGGGTTACCTTGATTTTACTTTTATTTTTAACTAGCAGTGAATAACTTAAACACACGCACATTTCCTCTACGAAATACATACAAACAAATTGTATACGAAACCTTAGCACAGTCGGTAGCGTATTGAACTAAGGATACCGAGTTTGATTCCTAGCATGGCAGAAAAATGTATCATGGGTGAAATGTGAGTTTACCCTTCCACAGTGATGAATTAACGGCTGGGGAATGGATGTTGTTCCTGTCCTAGACTTAAGTAAGGGTATAAGGCATATGAAGCTACGACAGACCTAGAAAGCCGGTAGCGGAAAAATACAGGGTTTGAATAAAATAATAATGGATTTAAAGTAAATACAAACAAATGGTATTTTTTCCAACAATAAAAACCACACTTAAAACCAAAAGCAAGATACGCACAAAGATTCCGTTTCGACTTTAATTGCAAACTATGTCGTCTCCTAATCGAGTCATACCGACCGAGTAATTTCGTTAATCCTGACCTTAATAAACGTGTACATATAATCTGCACTGAATAATTAATATAATTTTATCTGGCTCTAATGTTCAAAACACTTTAATTTTATAGTGACACAAATAGATTTGGTTTCATAAGAGAGGCTTTGTAAAAATGAAACTTTACCAAAAAAACTGAAAACTGTTCGTTCCCAAAGGACTACAGGTGTTTTGAAAATTTTCTTAAGGTTATTGGCCCTTTTCATTTGTCGTGGAAATGCAGAGCTATGGTAACAAATGGTTATCTTCAAGAATTTTTATTGTTTTACAATTTTCTTTTTCGGAAATGGTTTCTTCAAGAATAGAAGCATGTAGATAATTCATTATTTTTATATACACACCCCATCTATATTTTTAACAGTGATCGAATATCGATAAAATTGACATTTTTCAAAAGAAAACTGCTGGCTTCATAACAAAAAATAAGAAAATGTAACAACTAATAAACATCGATACATTATCTTAGAAAGGGGGTTGAAAATATTAACGTAAATATTTCACTCGTTCTCGAGAAAACTGATTTCCAAATGTATGCTTTTCCCGCAAGACCTGTCTGGCAGCTAGTGCCATCTACGTTTTCCGTGATCCATATGTTCTTGTTGGCGCGGAAGGATACTTTGGTCGGTTGTGAAGCCACGCCACACCTTTCACCCTCCCGCCCACCATCCCACAAAATAGGTTTTAGACTTGCGCTCGACAGGGCCAAGGAGATTATGTTAAAAAGCCTTTATATTGTAATCATACTATATTCAATACATTTGTGTACTGATGGTTGTATTATTAATTATAAGGGGAACTCTTACGTGAGGCGTGAAGCTACTGTTTATTCTGCCTAATGGTATTTCAAAATAAAAGTTTATTTCAGTGAGTCATGAAGTTTGGTAAACATAAATAACTTTTAGTGTGAGGTTTTTCGTTAGTTTATATTAGAAATATCAAGAATTAAATTGCATTTTGGATTAATTTTATCGCCTCCTTGTTCTAGTAAATACTCTTTAAAATGTTATTCGACTTATAAAATAAAAGTTGACTAGTTTTTTATATCATCATGTCTTACCCGTTTAGGCTGTACTCATATGCACTAATTAAACTGATGTTCTAGGGATGAGGAGGGTTCAATTGAAGGTAAAAGTACCCGTATTCGCATGGGTGGATAGTGAAAATTTATTTAGGAAAACCCACCTTCAATACATATGACCGAGAATCGAACCCCAATCTCCCCGTCATTGGCAGTATGATCTATTACGATAGTGACGCCTTAGACCATTCAACCACTGAAGTGGGCTATGAAAATAGTTGATATATAAAAGGTTATTTTAGCAAGGAAATTTACACACACTGTTAAGTGTAAATCAGTATATCCATTGTAATGTCTGTATACAATTACGTAGCCTTTATTATGCAAAGTTGATTATTGTCATTTTATAATTATAGCTACCTTTGTGTCTGCATTTATAATATAGTTTGTTTGTCAGATTGGATTATTTTATTTGGATAATTTAATTTACCTTTGTACTATTTTTAGTATCCGTTCGGGTTATATGCTTACATTACTTACGTTAGTGTAGAAGAGAGATGAGTATGACAGGCTTTTAGAGGACCTAGAGTTCTCTTGGTAGGAAAGCGGCAAACCATTTAGGAAAAAACACCCCCTCAGTATACCTTACAGGTATTCTAAACCTGTTCTAGTAAATTGCTATCCAGTCCAACACAAGGATGTCGCATTAGACCATGAGACCACCGGTGCGGCGTACTTGCAAGTTAATTAAATTGGACCACCATACCCTTTTCTAAAAAAAACCTTTTTGTCAAGGAATTTTAATTTCATGTTCAAGCCCTACACAGATACTTAGTTGTTTTAAGCATCCCCTGGTAATAAACTAGGGCCCCTTATAAGTCTCTAAATTGTCTCAGACGTATGATTGTAACGTAAACAAAAATGTGCTTCCGGTTTCACTGTTAATGCTTCAATATCCGCACCGGTGGGCAGGCGGTCTAGATGTCATGCTCATTTAGACTAGTTTGCCAATAATTGTGAGGTTAGGGTTCAAATTACAGCTGGATGTACTGAGGATGTTTTTTTCTGAATAGTTTTTCACTCACTTTCCCTACCAATGCTGGTACATTTCCCCAAAATTCTCCACTCTCCATATCTACTAAACAAGCTTAATTGGTGTTCGTGTGAGTTGCTAGAACGGTTGGTGAGAGTTGACGAGAAAAAAGAAAATTGTTCAAGATTTGTGAATGCATAATAATATTTTATAGACGATACAATAATGAGAAATTCACCAAACGTTTAGTATAGCTACGTTTAAAAAAAAGTGTCCATACAATTGAATCCATTTCAAATAATTAAAAAGTATGAGGACTAAATTCAAACTACTTTAAAACTGAAGCTTTAAACTTTCATACCCCATAGATCGACGTTGAGAACGATGCGCGGGTAAGAGGGGAGAACAAAATTTCAAAAAAACTGACACTAAACTATGACGGGCTTTTTAACAAGATAAAATTATATAGCTGTTAATATATTTCATTTTCTTCCGGTAATCAATACCACTCTATAATTACTCTCTTTCTATGGCTTACGCTTCCTACATTTTTTTAGTGGAAAAAAAGCCACTTTGGTTTTTTTTGCTGAAATATTAATTAGCTGCCGAGCACGAAGTGTAGTTCATTAAATTAACAGACCCTTTACACTCAGATGAAATGCCGACAAAAAATTATCTTCGCCAGTACATTAAGAGCCGCCTATGGGAAACTTCCCGAGTTTCCATTCATTTCCGCTTTAGGATTTTCCTCACTCTATGATTCATACTTTTTTTTTTTCGGTAAATAAAAAAAAAAGCTATAATAAAGAGTACGTTATGAAAGGTAAACTGAATTAGTAATTATCCTTGTTTGTAAAAGAATAATAATAATAATAAAAATCTCGATTAGGTTTTTTATGCGGTAACGATTATGACAGGAGCTGATGAATAATGAAACATTTCAAAATTGGATGGGAAAACTTTTGAAGACCATTTTATAAGGGAGCGTTAAAAGGCCTTTACTTTTTCTTTTACGAACGATATAAAAAAAAAGTTACGAAGATTTCACAGTTTATTTTATCCTCTCAGGGGAAATTCCACGGAAAAGTACTGTTTGTAAAATATGTAATAAAAGCACATCAGCAACATCGGCTGCTCCCTAAGCAATACAACCGTTTTACAATGAACACTCAAAACTAGAGAATAGAGAAAAATTGAGCGTTTACTGTTTCCTGTGAATTTTCGGTGGTACCCGATTCCACATCTATGGCGGAGCTACAGGTATGAATCGCGGGGTGTTTGGCGAGAGATTTGGGAGCGCAACACATTTTTCGAACAAAATAAATAAAATATTGCACAAGTAAAAACAGAGATTTTAATTGTCTTCACATGTGGACATCAACAGTTGTTGAATATCTGTCAAAGGTGTCCTGGAATTTAATGACAACTTTTTCTCTTCATTTAAATAGTTTCTCAACTAATGCCGTTATATTCATGACAACTGTTGATATCACCATGTGAAGAAAATTAAACTCTATGAATCTACAGGAGCAATCTTTGATTTATTTTGTTCGAAAATATGTTTTGCTATAATAACTGCAAAAAAACAGTGCCCTTAACTCGCGTTTCCTATATCCCCACCTTAAGAGAGTTTTTAGGGGCGTTAATTTATAGAGGATAAGTTGAGTTATTTTTTCAATATATCACAAATATAGTTTTTCTTTCTTTTTTAGGTACTTGACACACATAGTACAGGCAAGAAAGAACTTTTGAATAATAATAAAAAACGGGAATTAATTTGGACCACGTGCACTTTCCTATATATGGTTTTCTTAATCCTGTGCTATTAGATGTTTTGATTTAAAATGTAATTTCCTTGAACGAACTGTTTTGCGCGTAGCAGCGCCAAAAAAACCCAACATGGCTGGTGTTTTAGTAACGACACTTCTAATAACGGGGATGTTAACAGAACATGTTTGATATCATACTTTTGTTTAGTTGGTATAGTCAGCTATTTAGCTCAACATTTAAACCTTATAACACACAACTGACACGACTGACAACAGAGAATGTAACCATGGTTCTTCAGTTCAACATTCAACCCTCATAGCCAAGGAACTGACCTAGAGGATGAAACCACGGTTCTTCAGTTCAACATTCAACCCTCATAGCCAAGTAACTGACCTAGAGGATGGAACCATGGTTCTTCAGTTCAACATTCAACCCTCATAGCCAATGAACTGACCTAGAGGATGGAGCGATGGTTTTCAGTTCAACATTCAACCCTCATAGCCAAGTAACTGACCTAGAGGATGAAACCATGGTTCTTCAGTTCAACATTCAACCCTCATAGCCAAGGAACTGACTTAGAGGATGAAACCATGGTTCTTCAGTTCAACATTCAACCCTCATAGCCAATGAACTGACCTAGAGGATGGAGCGATGGTTCTTCAGTTCAACATTCAACCCTCATAGCCAATGAACTGACCTAGAGGATGGAGCGATGGTTCTTCAGTTCAACATTCAACCCTCATAGCCAAGGAACTGACCTAGAAGATGAAACCATGGTTCTTCAGTTCAACATTCAACCCTCATAGCCAAGGAACTGACCTAGAGGATGAAACCATGGTTCTTCAGTTCAACATTCAACCCTCATAGCCAATGAACTGACCTAGAGGATGAAACCATGGTTCTTCAGTTCAACATTAAACCCTCATAGCCAAGGAACTGACCTAGAGGATGGAGCGATGGTTCTTCAGTTTAGCAGTCGTCACTGAACGTTCAGTGTATCTGGAGCCTTGCTTAGTAGAACACCCCATGCCCCCCTCTCCCCCTCTTAAAGATGTGCGAGGTTTGGACAGCCGCCAACATGTTCCGATCCATACAGTGTCATATCGTAACCAGCTTTAATAATCCATGCACACATTCAGGTCATAGACTTAACATAGACCAGTCTATGTTGGACGAGTGACGGGATGTGCGTGCCATCAGTTTTGATAAGAGCCACCACGATAGTTGGGCATTCGCCGGGTTATTGTAAACCTGCATTCAATTCGATTCTGAATTCAGTTAGAAAAAAAAAAGCACCGTTTACCGGGAATAGGATCACTGGTTATCCATATCAATGGTCTATGGAAGTATTTTTCTACCCCACATTGCTACAGACGAATTTTATAGGAAAAGCTTTTTATAAAATCCATACATAGCGCTTGCAATCAACATTTTCTACTATTTTATTAGTGTTATTTTATAGGTATTGATAATATCTATGAAAAGTGATAACCGAAGATTACATGATTTGATGTGAAAGTATATCTAATGACTTTTGGATGTCAAGTAGTGCTCATCCTTAGAAAATTAAGATTTAAGTATCGTGTAAATCCTGTTCATGGTAAGAAGAGTGTCCCAAAGGCCTTTTTCCCTGTCAGAATTCCACTATATAGTAGGATTTGCTAGGAAAAAAGACCTTTCAGACAAGTTTTTTTTTAGCACAGCGTACTACCCGTTCAGGTTATACACTTATGTACTAACTACACTAATGGTTTTAGGGATTATGGAGGTTATATTTATATGAAATGTACCCTAATTTTCATGGAGGGAGAGTGGAAAATCATCCTCAGTACACCCGACCAAGATTCGAACCTCGATCTCCCAGTCATCAGCAGTCTAGTCTACCGCGAGAGTAGCGCGTTACACCACGCGGTCACCCAAACGGTTCGCTCGTACTTTCCTTTTTGCCATGGACAAGGTATATGTGTACTCTAATGCGTTAGGGGTGAGGAATCTTGAATCTAAGAGGAATTTTAATCTCATTTACGTGGAGGGAGAGTGGAAAACCATTTAGGGAAAAACTGATAACACCCGACCAGGATTCTAACCCTGATCTCTTCGTTATATTCAGTCCAGTCTATTGCGAGAGTGACGCCTTAAGAGTTAGACCACCCGACAACCAAAGCAGGTGTCAACGTGTTGATACACTCAAAACCTATTTGACAATCATCCCTCCCCATCCACTGTGCTGTGTTTCTACAACACGTCCAGGTTATCCGCATACTGATAATAATGGAAAAATAACGTGGGAGGTACAATTTTAGAGTATATGTATCCGCATTTATTCTGTGTGAGGGTGAGAGTAAAACTGTTTAGACGTACATAACACCTTAATACACCGATCAGGAATTCTAGCTCTGACCTCTTCGTAATCGACTTTGGTGGTCTTCCTTCGGGTGAACTGCTCTCCTCAGGACCCGATATTCGTTGGTTCAAACCCAGTTGGGGTCAACGGATTAATCTTGAACAATAAAAAATTCGTATCACGACTTCTTTCGGAGGTGTCGTTTGTGGCATGTAAAATAAATCTGGAATGTATACGAAAATAACTTTCCCGGCAAAATTGGTAGGCCTTTTCGCTTTCGTTCATAGAAATTCTCATTCGATGATATAATCATTCGGTTCAGAAAGTGCACGTTAAACACCTCAAATATAAAACCTCTCCATAAACCAGATTGAACGGTACCAACGCCTTTTGACAGCGTGCCCACCAGTGCGCCTCGGACCACCCGCCCCCCTTTCATTTTTTGTGCCCTTTCCGAACCCCGCCCAACTTTTCCTCTCCAACAATACGGAACTAAATTATGTATTTAATTTTCATATGTAATTTGTGTTCTTGTAGGGAGTGTGTCCGGCCGGTATTGTGTTTTATCAAACATCCTCGCATTGTTGGGTAAAAAGAGGAGGGGAATCGAATAATTTGTAACGCTCTGTGAACGTGAAGTGAACCGGTTTGAAAGTTAAATAGAACTGTTTTACTGCCATAATAAATTTACGGTATAGGAAAATATGCAAATGATTATCCAATAAAATGCTTAAAACACTCATAAAGCCGGCTAACTATAAGTTTATACGGTTTGTTCGGTAATAGCTACGTTGTCCACTTCACAAAAGCGCATCTGTTTTTTTTTATTTGTCCCCGAATCTTACTACCCGTCTGGGATAGAGGCATATGTACTAATTACGCTAATGGGTTGAGAATTGGGAAGGTTGAATTTAGAGGAAGTGGACCCGCATTTGCGTGGAGGGAGAGCGGAAAATTATATAACAAAAATCACCCCAGTTCACCCGACCGAGATTTGAACCTCAATCTCCCCGTCCTCGGCAGTCTTGCTCGACACGAAACTAGCGCGTTAACCAACCACGCCACCGAGGCGGGTTATCGACCGTATTGATTGAATTACAGTCACGTTTGGGTGAATAGAATCGAAGAGAAAAGAGTATTCTCGGAGGAGAATATTTCCTTTGATTCGACAGCGTCGCCAGGCGAAGTTTGTGGCATCGGTTGTTTTCGAGTAAGTTAAGAGAACATTCGGCAGATCGGTGGCTCCCGCGCTTCGATTCGATTCGATTCGCCTATGTGGGAGCGGACACTTGGTTCAATCAATAGCGTGTCTTTCCAAAGTCCAACCGAGTGTACTGAGATATATTATCATAAATGGGTTCCCACTCTTTACCTACTAAAATACGGGTACACTTCCTCTAAATTATATCTCACGCCTACCTTCCTAATCAGTGTAAATATGCGGATGGGGAGTAAGACGTAAGAGTGAACACAACAACAAAATAGAGCTGTGAGCCAGTAATGAAACTAAGCCGTACCAATTAAAAAAAACTTAAACCTTAGAAGTGTTTTATCTTTATTTTTTTAACATTTTATCTTCAAAACTAATCTAACTTTTTTTATGTAGTGGAAAAAATTATCGGTAAAATGTTGATGTCGCAACGTTATTTATTGACCCACAAGATACTGAATAAAACAAGTCCCGATACATATTCTCTTCAGGTTATCTGTTCAAGACATTTAAGAACAAAAGTTTTAGACGGTAAAAATATTTTCAGAAATGCCAATAAATCGATACATTTTCCGATATGTTATTAATGCGAAACCGTTTTTCTCTTCTTTTTTAAAAAGTGAAGAACATGGGTTGAATCATTGACTTATTGACTTTTCAAAATATTTATATGATAACTGAAGACGTATAACGAGCTTTCAAATGTATGAATGAACGTGGCCATAAATGTCGCATTTGTTCTGAAACGAACACCCCTCATGTAAATAAATAGTGCGTCTACTACGGTTGGAGCGTTTAGAAGTTATGGAAGCAGTAATGTAAAACTCATTTTGTAATGCGGGCCACAAGATAATAGTTGTATTATGTTGAGGGTAGCATTTAGAAATAAATAAAATAAACACGTTTCGATGGACCGCGTCGTCTAACGCGCTACACTCACAGTAGACTTGGTTGTCGATAGCGATCGAGTGTACTTAGGTTGGTTTTCAACTCTCCCTCCACGCCAATACAGGTACACTTAATATAAATGCAACCTTCCTAATCCCTAATACCATTAGTGTAATTAGTACTGTACATAAGCATATAACCCAAACAACCGTAAGACGCGGTGTTTTAAAAAAAAAGTAAAATACTTTTTTATGAATATTTTAAACACATAGTTCTGTCTAATACCCGATATTATGTTCACATACGTAAATTTATATAGTATGGAATTAAAAATATTCCAAAACAAACATTTGTTATTACAAGAGATTTTAATATATATATATATATATATAAAGTAGGGCCCCCATATCAGTAGGTAATACGTTCCTAGATCTAACACGGTTACGTGAAACCACGGATAATACCAAACTATTATAATATAACGTGATATTCATGTAAAATACATAAATATTGTAAAGTTTAATTGATAGATTATTTACAGTAAGACGTTAACAACATTAGATAAAGTACATAATTATAACGTGCACTGTACACTACAGTGTAATTACTGTTCTTAATTATTCTTGTTGCGACGATTATAATGATGATGCTGATGATGATGACAGTGATAATAGCACAATGCCCACGATGAAGAGATGGAGTGGGCATTGTGGGTTATAAACAATTTTTTTCTTTGATTAAAAATAAATAAAATTTGGCAGCTGGAAACCACGGATAATTGAAACCGCGAATACTGAATCAGCAAATACGAGGTCCCTACTGTATACAGGAAAGCATTGTTTGGTTGTTTTTTTTAAATACAGATATCTCATTTTAATTTTGTTAAATAGTGATCATAACATTTCCAAGGTAAAAAAAAATAACCTCTTTAAAACGGGCATTAATCGATTTCCAGGATTCCACGTCCCAAAGTAGTGTGAACCCTTAAACACACCTCCGTTAATTAATGATTTCGAGATCCAAAACGTTGAATTCGGCGCTACATGAGAAGTCTTTGATCTTATCCGCACGCAGTCCCCTCCCTCTTTACCACCCCCTTGCAGAATCTCTATTTTTTCAGCCCCTCAAACTTTTTGGGCTGAAGAAAAAACCTAAATAAGAAAAGGAATAGAGACTTAGTCCATTTAATTTAATAAGGACGCGGATGAACCAAATCTACTTCTTGTCATTTGATATATATAATCTGTTCCTCTTAGTTACACACACACACACACACACACCCGCACGCCCGCACGCCCGCACGCCCGCACTAATAAAATCAAATCAGAAGCGTTGAGGTACAGCCACATAAAAAATAAATAGATGTCAGCAAGAATGCTGACCATGCGTGTATTTTAGAAGTGTCCCCAATCCTAATATCATAGCCCCCCCCCCTTCCCATTCGCTCTCTCCACGTCTCTTAGTACACCCGTGGGTCCCTAGGGATTGATCCCCCCCGAAGGCATAGTTTGAAATAACCCCTCTTCCATTTCCCCCCTCTCTAAAACCTTTCTCAACGCTTTATAATTTTATTTGGTTGCCTCATATCTCCCCTTTCAATTTGGTAGGCTATCTCTTTTAAATCCTACTCTCTTTGTCAACTATCACAACACGTTATTCTCTGCGCCTACGGAACAAAACACTGTCCAAAGACCGCCTGCGCAAGCATAAACACAAAGCGAAATGTGCAACCCGCAAAGTTAAACATTATTTCGAATGAGATCTGTGCGAGAATGGGATATATATGAGAAAGGATCTCTATTCGTTTAGTCACCAACAGACTCTTTGAAAATAATTTGAGAGAGTGGTAGGTAGGTACCCATTATTTAATACATAGACTCCCAATATGAATTAGTTCGAAACTCGAATTTTCTTTAATTTTCTCTCCACCGCGTCTTGCTACCCGTTCTGTCCATGCGCAAAGGCCTAAATTAATTACACTAATGTATTAAGGATGAGGAAGTTAGAATAAATGTACCCGCATTTATGTGAAGAGAGAGTGAGAAACTATTTATGAAAAAAACTTATTACACCTGACCGGGATTCGAGCCCCGATATCTTCATCACAACCGCTACTAAATGTTTTGAATTAAGTTTATTATTATTATTATTATTATTAGCCACCTCTGTGACTAAATTATCTAAGACAGACCTTGTAAAATTAAGGCCCGTGGGCTGCATTCAGCCGCAATCATATTTTTAAGTGGCCCGCAAGTGGTGGATTCTAGTTATTCGGGGGCACCGGTTAGTCGAGACGTTGAAGGACTCACTCAATCGCCCAATCGAGACCTCTTTCCACTACACCGCCCATAAGTCAGAAACTTCTCACAGTGCAACCGCGACTTCAAGGGCAAGTAGGCCTAGATCCATAGGGATCGACGGAATGTCTTTATCCTACGTTTCCCAGTGGGGACCTCGTGGAGGTACTCACCCCGACTCTTCTGGAGAGCCGCCTTCCGTAGATTGAATCCACACCGAAAGAGAGTAAGAAATTCTGGAGAGCCGCCTTCCGTAGATTGAATCCACGCCGAAAGAGAGCAAGAAATTCTGAATTGCATTTAAATTTGGAATAGTTGAAGCAGAGTTTACAAATAAGAAAAAGTCTGAGCTGGTGTAACTCACTAATACCTCCCTTCCCAAAAAAGAACATCGCCAGCAAAAATCTCCCCAAATACTACAAACCCTATCCTACCACCTAAACATCCTATTATCTTACCACTTAAACCTCGGAGACCTCAAAAGAAACGGTTAAACATCTTACCCTACGTTACTTTACAATCTTATTTCCTTCTCTTACTGACCGCCATGTCATACTTCAGAAAGTACGCTCATTTCCTGGCGTTCCTCACCAACGCCCTCCTCGAAAGCGCCTCTTTCTCCTCGCAGTCCTCCAACTCTAGAATCCTTCTTTCCCACTCATAGCGCTCACAAGTCAGCAGAACGTGTCCCACGTCTTCGTTCACACCGCGTGCTCTGGAGCCTAGGTTCTCCTTCAGTCTAAATCCATGAACCTTCCAGTTAAAGTCGCCATGCTCGGTGAAGAACTGCGGGATGGAGTGGTTGGTGAGCATCCACTCATTCTCCATCCTTTCCTGCACAAATTTGAAGAACATAAGCAAAATAAGTATTTAGCCTAATTTTTTTTTTCCGCTTATTTTGGCTAACTCGCCCCTTAGTTGGGGCAGTGAAGGTCGTGATTGAACAACTTACTGTTCGTGGAGAAAATTAGTGCTAAAAATACCATAATTAAAATATATAAGTAAATAGGCCTACAGTTTCTATTCAATACAAGTCCAAGCGTTAACTTCAACTTGAGATAGTAGACCTGCATTGTAATCCAAATACAAGAAAAATACAATGGAGCAAAGAGCTATGTTTATTTTTCAATTCTCTTGATTCTGGCAAATTCACCATCATTTGAGATTTTGCTCGAAAAATCTTGGATGCTTTTGGATTAAAATATTATTTAAACAATAATTTTCTATAATCTCAATAAAAACTTCTTACGCGTAAGCATCAGCGATGCATATTTATAAGTATAATTTTTTTTAAAGAATCTCAACTCTATTAAAATCTGAAATTAAAGAAATGATTAACGATACAGAAAAAAATACTACATTCATCTAATTAAGTTGTGTTATATTCTCGAATCAATAACTTAATTTTTTAATGTATTGTCTAACTTTCTTCCTCTTGTGATACGGCCTTTTAAGATTTATCTTTGAATTTCAAGTTTTAAATCTGTCTTATAATTTCTCCTTGATGATCGAGTTAGAAAGAAAACAAATGAATACTATAATCAAGAGTATAGTCTGATTTTAACAAGACTCCAGTTAGTTATATGAAACTTATGTTGCCCCAATGTCGCTGTCGGGGGGAAAATATTACAATTTTATTTACATTCCTGGTCCCTTAAATTAATGATGCAAAGATAAATCATACATTAATCCATAAGAAAGGTTAATTGTAAGCTTTCGATAACTTTTGTATGAACTTTATAATTCATAAATCAAATAAGACATATTAATTTTTTTTATAATGACAAATTTTAGTAACTTCCATTATATGTTGATGTTCAAAAGTGAGATTTCTATAAGAATCAGGACTTGGATTATATTCATAGAGAATAACTTGGTTAGTTTAAGATGCGTTCTAGGTATTTGATCATTCGCTTGGAACTTTAAATTCGAATTAGTTTAAATAATAATCTTTTGAGTAACCAACATATTTAAACGGATAGACTGATTAAAGATATATGTGATAAATCGTTCAGCTTAGATTGGAAGAATATCCCTGTCGAATTTGTTTCAAGATTGTTCCACATGTTTGGCAGTTCATCACTGAACATAAAAACAGATTTTTGAATGGTCGCCATCTTTAAACGAATACATATACCCTGATTTTGGTTGGAAGAACAGTAGAGAAAATCAAAACATATTTCTTTGCGGCCAACATTGATAACATGTTCTCATATTATTTGTGTTATTTGTTAGGTATTGATAATAATCTATCAAAATTGATATCTGCAGATGACATGACTTTATGTATGAATATATTAACATTGTTTTAGTAACTTTAGTAACTAACTTCTACTGTTCTTCCTACCAAAATCATACTATAGGTAGTAAAACTATGTGCTAGCGTTAGATTCGAGAAAAATGTGTGTCCACGCGTTTGACATCCATCGCGTAGCAAAGATCCGGACAGATGGATGAAATTATAAACGGGTTTAAATTATAAGCTCGCTTTGTTTTCGCCAGTAATTTAATTGAATTTAAATTTTTCATTGGTAATTGAGAAATAGTTTTTCCCAGAACTCAATAGCTGTACTTTTTTTTTTTTCACATGACTATAAAAAATATCCCATGGTTCTTTAGTGACGTGTCAACAATCATCACTTAATGTTTACGTTCACCTCGGATATGATAATTCTTCACTACTTTTGACATACATTAACCTGATTAGTGATTACGTAACTGAGCGTTACCTGTTTGCGCGCTGTCATCATGTTGTTAGGTAATTTGTTAATGGACTGTGAATTGCCGCTCAAGTCAACACTTTAGAATTAAAAAAAAAAAAGTGAATGGAAGGTGTGATAGTAAGAAAAAACCTGGTAATATCTGAACATTATAACATGAAAGGTCTAACATCAATTATTCCCATCCTTCAAGCTACAGAATTTTTTTCTTCTGAAAATGTAAAAAATAAACAAAGGGATCAAAAGTTCAATTTTTTACTAGCAAAGTCTTTCTTTTAAAATACAAACACTCTTTCAACATTGATGATATTTTAATATTGTAATATTAATATTATTATTAGCACCGCGTCTTACTACCCGTTCGGGTTACACGCACTTACGCTAATGTGTAATGGTAGGGTGATTGTGAGATGAAATGGAGGAGCTACAGTTTAACGTGGAATCCGAACCACGGTGGAGGCCTGGCATTCCCTACATTCACAAGATGTCTTGTCAGAGGTGAAGGAAGGGTTTGGTAATCAGATAAATCTTTGCCGGGACCGAGGATTGAACCCCGGCCGCCAGCATAGAAGTCTGACACCTTACCCCTAGACCGCCAGGTCACCCTATTTTTTATAAATCACATAATTTGCCCTTATAAGAAGTTGGTGTAGTTTGGTAATATCTGTTTACGTTGGTAGCGTTGTTGTGATATGAGTCAAAACACATACAAAATATCACCACGACATAGCAACTATGAACTGACAAGCATTCACAGGGGAATTAACAGTCAAAACATCTTAACAATGCAAACAATTTGAAAATAAGATTAAATAAAAAACAATTTTATAACCAAGTTAAAATATATTACACCATTTATGAAGAGTTGGTTAGTTTTAAATGTTTTAGTGAGCAAGTAATTTACATAAAAGTTGATTTTGAGTTTTTAATATTATCTAAGTCTTATCTGTGGTTTTTTTTATCCCTGTACTTCTTCCAGTTTTCCGGTGTGCGCTGGAGTTTACCGGAACTTTATTAACCCGGCATGTTTCGGTACTGTGAATGGTGTACCATAATCATGGAACTGAAAATTGAAATTAAAAACTGAGAAAATAATAAAAAATTACAAACCGAACCCAGAACAATCACCCTACCATTACACATTAGCGTAAGTGAGTACAATCCGAACGCGGTAATAATAATAATAATAATAATAATAATAATAATAATAACACTTTACACCTATCATATGCTTACCTCGGGATTTTAACTACACATCGTATTAGGTTTCCAGCACTGCAAGTTCCATTTCACCTGATTCTACGATCAACCTTACTAAGACAGTCAACATCTATAGGTGGTTACAGCTCGTCGTGTTTGTTGGAATATTGCTGCTATTCTGGGTTTTTGATCTTAATTCCCCAGCTCTCTTATTTTACTTATTTATATGTTCGGTTTGTAATCTATATTATTTCCTCGGGTTCTAATTTCAATTTTCAGTTCCATGAGTATGGTACTCCATTCACAGTACCGAAACATGTCGGATTAATGAAGTTCCGGTAAACTCCAGCGCACACCGGAAAACTGGAAGAAGTACAGGGATTAAAAAACACAGATAAGACCTAGATAATATTAAAAAATCAAAATCAACTTTTATGTAAATTACTTGGTCACTAAAACATTTAAAACTAACCAACTCTTCATAAATGGTGTAATATATTTTAACTTGGTTATTAAATTGTTTTTTTTTAAATCTTATTTTCAAATTCTTTGTATTGTTAAGATGTTTTGACTGTTAATTCCACTGTGAATGCTTGTCAGTTCATAGTTGCTATGTCGTGGTGATATTTTGTATGTGTTTGACTCATATCACAACAACGCTACCAATGTAAACAGATATTACCAAACTACACCAACTTCTTATAAGGGCAAATTATAATGTGATTTATATACGATAGTTTAAAGGTTAACTAACCAATTTAATTCATACTTGAATTTATTAAATTACAAGTCTTGGCCCTATTACAATATTCGCTCCTTACGAAAGATCAAATTAGAATGTTTTCTTAAATGTTTTAGTATTGTGTTGTTTTTTCGGTATTTATGTTGAACTTCACGACTCAACCGATTGTATCAACACATAACTTATAAACTAACTTAAATCTAGAATAGACACAACATCCAGCCCTCTGGCTGTTGATTCATCAATTATCACTGTGAAAGCGAAAACTCACATTTCACCAATTATACATATTTCGGCCATGCTGAGACTCGAGCTCGGGGCTCTTAGCTCAATAACAGACACGCTACCGACTGAGCTAATATGTAGGATGATGGCTATTATCAATACCTATAAAATAACACCAATAACATTGTAAAATGTTATCAATGTTGTTCACATCAAAAAGTTTGCGTTTTCTAAAATGCCCTTTTTTAAAAGTAAAACTCGGGCTGTAGTGTCATTTAAACAAGCTTAGCTCATCCCTGTGGCTCATCCGCTAGAGTGCACTTGTCGATCTTGAGTCTTGGTGAACCTGGTTCGATTTAGGGGGGTGCTGAGGCCGATTCATTTAGTAGCTATATCTGCTCTGGTGTTGTTTGTTTAGCTCAACTTAAATATATATTTTTGTAAACTACGCTTTAGTGTTTGTTTCACTGCGTCTTATTACCCGTTTGAGTTATACATTTATGTATTAACTACGCTAATAGTATTATTATTATTGTTAGCACCGCGTCTTACTGCCCGTTCGGGCTATACGCACTTACGCTAATGTGTAATGGTAGGGTGACTGTGAGATGAAATGAAGGACCTTCAGTTTAACGTGGGATCCGAACCACGGTGGAGGCCTGGCATTCCCCACAGTCACAAGTTGTGATTAATACACGTCTTGTCAGAGGTGGAGGAAGGTTTGGTAATCAGATAAATCTGTGCCGGGACCGAGGATTGAACCCCGGTCGCCAGCACAGAAGTCTGACACCTTACCCCTAGACCGCCAGGTCACCTGCTAATAGTATTAAGGATGAGGAAGGCTATATTTATAGGCAGTGTACTTAAAATTCCATGAAGAATGATAGAGAGAGTGGAAACCAATTTGGAAAAACTCCCTCACTACACCCGACCGAGATTCGGTCTCCCCATCATAGGCAGTCTAGTCTACTGCAAGAGTAGCGCCTTAGACCATGCGGCCAGCAAAGCGGGCTTCGCTCTAGTTACAGTACTGATTCCACCAAAGGGAACATATTATGAAGGGTAAACGTTAATAAATTCTAAAAGCCTCTTCCTGGAAAGTTGGGAATAACCCAGAGGGTAGGGCAGACAACCCTAGAGCGCTAAACTTCCCCCGGCCAGCGCTGCCACTACAACGGTGTTATTCTTGGAGTAAACTTGGTTAGTGGGGAAACTAGCCCAGTTTCGGTACAAACATTATTTCACAAATATCTTTATATAACTCTTGTTTGGGGCGAATCTGACGCCCTATAGCTAGATACTACCTGCACCATTGACCACGTGGTAAAGAGGCGTCATTCTCGCGATATACTGTATTTCCGTTGGTTTTAAGATCACGGTTCGAATCCTGATTCGTGGTGGTGAGGTTTTTTTCCCTTACTAAATAATTTTCCACTTTTTCTCCTAACAAACGTATGTACTGTACATTTCCTTTAAATTCAACCCTACTATATTTTTTTATCATTTAACTGATAAAGTATAAACGGAAGAAAGCGCTAAATATTATCGCGGATAAAAGGAACACTACGCCAAAACATTTTAATCCGATTTACCTTATTTTTTGTTTTCTACCTTGCATACTCCTATGGTTTTATTTTATTTTTATTCAATTATGCTTTGTTTGAAATAACATTTTATTGAAAATAATTTCCCAGTAATCCATGACTGGATTAAAAACTCTTGTTTGAAAAATATCAAATAGAAACACGGACAAAAAAACAACACCCACACATCATCTGTCATGTTTTATCGTTACAATTAATATAAATAATCAAGAAATTACCAATAATATTTGTTGAGGTGGTAAGGGATAGTAAACTAATCAAAATGAATCGTCAACAGAAAATTATTTCATGTTGTGTTCAATGGATGTTTGGTTATTGGAGTAAAATTTTTACCTTCGTACAAACAAAGAGAAAGGGGGAGGGGCGACTAAACGTCATGGATTATAATCATGATCCTTTTATTTGCCCTTGTCAGCGTGGACCGAGATCAAAATGTTGAAACAAGGTTGTTGTTTTTTAATGTAAAGTGTTTCTCACGTTGTTATTGACTTCATCATCATTAGAGTTTAAATTTCACATCGAATAGAGTGGATTTGGAAAGGTTAATTCGAGTTTTGATTGTCTCGTGAGTGTGTTGATATATAGTTTGGAACACACGAGCGCAGACTGAGTCAAATCCAGACACACATGATCCTACAAAGATTTTGATTAACTATAATTACTAATGAGATATCCCACTTAAGCCAAATATTGAATACTAATTTTTTTTAAATCCCTTATAAGTAAATTCCTCTTTAAAAAATTTCCCCAGTCAAAATAAATTGTTAAGCATATCAAACACTTTTTAAATATATATTATTAAACTAAATTGTTTGACTTATTTTAAATTTTCTTTTTAAATTAGTCATAGAAAAATATTAACCTCAAATGATTTAAAAAAAAGTAGAACATATTATTATTTACTATGCCCAGATATTCATTTTGAACAAAAACGTTTTGGCCCTTTTTTCAAAAAAAACTTATACTTGAAAAATCACTAAAACTACATTACCATTAATTTTAAGGCTTGAATCAAAATCATAGCTTGGCTTTTAAGTATGACCACATCACATCTGAATGTAAAGTTTGCCCAAAATTCACATGACTAGCGTATGGATACGTGAAAGTAGATCTAGTAACTTTTTCTGGCCGTCAGATAAGGCTCTTCTTATTCAATTCGGATTGTAGATGGCCAATATTACCTCCTGATGTGGCTTACGCCACTGTTACATGCAACTAAATGTATGCACATTCACTGACATATGCATGGTGGGAACAACTATGTTAATATTGTATTAAGTTATCTACAAGGGAATACATTTTATATGTATATAAAAAACTAGTAGGGATAGGGGAAACATCATGGCTAAGGGAGGAAATTGAAGAACTAGAGAAATAAGGGTTGATCAGGGGTGGGGTAATTGAAAAGCAATCCAATTATAGAGAAAATAAATAGACCAAGTGGAAAATGAAATTCTACTTGTAGTGCTTACATTCTGCATTTTTCATGAAATATCCTAACCCGCCTCCCCCTCTACCCCCTATCTAACCTACCCCCTAACCATTTCTTTACCCTCTTGTTTGTACAACTGGGTATTATATTCCGAGTATTGTAAGCCTCTCTCCTTTATGAAAAAAACAACATGTTCTCTCTGGGCTGATTCATTGCGAGAAGCTCATATGTTATCCCTGTCTTATATATATTCCAAAGCCTATAAATATTTATTTTGTAATACAACAGTGTTTGCGTAGAGCAATACATCATTATTTCACAGTTTAAAATAAAAAATATGCTTATGTTTTGAGAAAAAAGAGGAGTGAGTATGTGAGAGAGAAAATCTTGCGACGAGCTTCTGCTTTATTTGAACTAGAAGTCGTCGTTTTGGTGCAAATATACCAAATACTTTTGATATGTGTAACATATGTGGGTTGTGTGTGTGTGTGTGTGTGTGTGTGTATAAGAACCTGCATGCTTATAAATATTCCCGTGTCGTGGAGTGTTTCCAGGATAAGCAGAGTATTTTAAACCCACCTCGAGGGGGGCCGCACGGTCTGAAGGCGCTATTCTCGTGTTGGACTAGACTGCCGAAGACGGGAATATCAGGATTCAAATCCCGGTTGAGTGCACTGAGGGTGATTTTTACTCGACGGTCTTACATGCAAATGTGGGTGCACTTCTAAATTAACCCTTCCTAATCCCAAACACACTAGCATAATTGGTACATGCCCAACAAGTGGTAAGACGTGGCGCTAAAACAAAAGCTGTACTTTTAATACAGAATGTTGCCAATCATTAGGTCCCCCCATTTGACCAATCGTGCATATACTCTGCTCTACGCACCTCGCATTAGAATGTATCTTCGTTTATACCTGGCCATTGATTGTTCTACTAAGGGATGAGAATAATATATGCCATGCCACACCACTGGTTTTTATATACCAAGAAAGATTATATATATATATAATATTTTAATACTACCACAAACACAGGGGCTATTAGCGATTTATTTTAAGAGTAGGCTAGTATATAAGAATTGCACCCGCAGTAATGAAGAGAAGAAGAAAAACAATTGTTAAATTCACATAATATGGTAAACCAACTTTGTTTGGGACTCTAACCAAGTCACGTTCCGATCCAAACCAGATGCTCACATCACCACCATACCAACCTGGTCGATATACCTTTGGCTATAGCACTGTAGCAATAATGGTTGGTATCTGAATGACAGAGGGGCTACTAAAACTATTTTCAAGTATTCATAGGTTGAGTTACATCATATGTAGCTGTCACTTGATATGTACTATCAATACCTATAAAATAACACTAATAATATCATAGAAAAATGTCATCAATGTTTACAGCCAATAAATTGTATATTTTCTTAAAGGTGTTTTATAGCAAAATCCTACTTTACTGTATGTATAGGCTACGATGTATGTGTGTGTGTGTGTATATATATATATATATATGTTTGTTTATGTGTGTGTTTGTTAAAGCAGGGATAACTTTTTATAGAACAGAGTTTAATACAATGGATGCTTGTATTCGCTACTGGCTATCTATAATCGAATCTCCATAGAAAAGTTACGTCAGTGGTCGGTATAATAAACGAATTAAAGAGTAGCTATCATTGATAGAACGTCACTATATTCATCTTGCAGATGTCAACATTGATATCCTGTGTCAAAAGAGGCAGCTAAAGAATACATTGCTTAGCGTATTATTACATTAAAGTAGATATGGTAACTTACTCGACTGTCAGATACGGAAAACTGTAGTAGAATTTCTAGCTATATTATTAGCATAATCTTATAGGTATTGGTAAAAAAGATAGCTGTAGATCGTATAACTTGATGAATGACTACTTGAAAGTAGATTAGTAACTTTTCTAGCTGTAAGATAAAGATCCTTTTATGAATATTGGACTGCATTAATATAATTTACACATCTCTCTTTATTCGAACCATTTAAATACCTATATACCCAGACTCGGACTGGCCCATCGGCCCTTGGGCGTGTGCGCCCTCAAGTTTCTCGAATTTGCGCCCTCAGCCCAGAATCCACCTCTCTCTTGGCGAAAAAAATAAATAATTGCCATGATTAAAATAAGAAATTTAAGTTTTAAATAAGTTTCGAATAATCAAGACAAGGTGGAACCGTGAAGGTGAAATTAAATTTAAGTGAGTACAGATTTAAGGGGTGTGGGGGATGTTGAGCAACAAGGAGCGAGACAGAGGACAGAGGACAGAGGGAGAGGAGGCACATCTCTTCAATGATCCGTTTGGCCGTGTCACGTGGCTGCAATTGGAGTGGGTGGAAATCAGCTGTTTAGTTGTTTTCGCGCCTTGGGTGATCTCGTTTGGGGTTGATTTTATGCATGTGTAATCTTTTTTTTGCTCTTGCGTAGTTTTTAGTTACTGAGGAAAGAATCAAGAAAATTTAAGTTGCCAGACAACAAAAACTATTGTTTAATTACTAAGTTTTATTGATAAGGAGAGCCTTTCGTGGGCCTTCCAAGTTCATACCCACAAAACCTCACTGAGATCGTAACACATTCAAAACGATCTCTATCTCCGTCTCTCTCTCTCTCTCTCTCTCTCTCTCTCTCTCTCCCATTTCCATTTCTAATTTCTATAATTAACTTATTTTGACTAGTAATAACATCAACTGTACTATTATATTTTAGATGGGATTTATAACAACGCCCTTCCCTTATTATAATTTGGATATGTAAAGTTAAATTCATTTAATAGTTTAAAAAATTAAATATTTGGAAGTTTGGCGTGAAAATGAAAATATATTTTAAAATGAGAGGGTGTGTTGCTTTGAAGAGACTTGTATTCGGCGCTGATACAAGTCAGGTTTATTTGAGGTGATTGGGGGTGTGATATCTACCCTTCCTTTTCTCAGAGACAAAGCCAGTTTGCTCAGGACGGATGTTGTTGAGACAGGCTGTATCCGAGTAGTCCAAGGATCCTTGCCACGGATATAGTATAATATCTTTTACAGTCTGTTCCTCAAATGCTAGATGTTTTGTGAAATAAAATTCACTTATCCCATGAATATTTCTTTATACTATATTTAATAAAAATAACCTATGAAATTCTTAATATTCGACAATGCCTTGATTCATATAAGGAAAAGAAAAATAAGGTGTTATTTTGGAAGTCCTTGCAATAACCAATAATATGTTATTTTTTTACAATAAAAAGGTAAACTTTTTTTGAGTTTGTGATAATTTACGCACTCTGAAAATCCAAGGTTTGCGTCCTTTAGGAGGCCCCAATCCAATCCTGTGTATGAACGAGCGCCATTTATTGGTAATAAACATAAGTTTCATAAATTAAACTTTTTGTCGTGAGTTGTGGAATGAATGTATAAATCCGTAGGGAAGGTGAGACCAACTCCCACTTAACCTCGTACAACTCGGTGCTTATGTTGGAGTAGATAGAACCCAGCAGTCCGGATGAATAATAAATTGTCTTATATAAAGGGCACTTCTAATGGTACTTCACAGCACGAAGCTTCCAAGAACTAGGGGTCGTAGGGGTGGGGGGGGGGNGTAGGGGGGGGGGGAAGGCAAGGGAAAAAGGACACGGAAATGCAGATATTAATGGTAAGGACTCAATTCTTTTATTTTTGTGTCTCACCCTCCTAATGAGACAAAAATAATATGATAAATTGTGTCTCGGAGAGATAAATAATAGCGTTCTTCCCCGTTTATGTAGAGAAAGAGATAGGGGGGGAAATAAAACCAGACCGTCGCCGAACCTGGAAGAGCATTATTATCATTCCTATCATCTCTTTTTAAAAAGAGGGTAGATTTTTCTCCATGATGTGACGTTATTTAAGCTATATCCAATATAGATATACACGTTTTAAATAAAATAAGCAAACTTTGTGGTGTTCACACCAATGACTCGGGTGACTCCTTCGTCCATCCTAATTACCGTGAAGTGCTGGGAGATATCTCGTTGTTACGTCCGAACTTCTGAGGGTCGCTACTGAGGGGGATGCGAGTGGCGATGGAATAATTTATGTTTGGAGCGGCGTAGTCCTGCTTCTTTTTTTTTTTTTCTTCTTCTTTTTCTCTTCCTAGCCTCTCCCATTCTCAACCCTCTCCGCCTCTTAAAAAAAAACTTAGGGGCGTGTGAGCCCAGCGGCTTGGACATTTTCCTCGATGCTATCTTAGTGGCCTTGGTTTGATTTCAAGGGTGAATTAAATGACGCTATTAAAAATAACTATTGTATTTTATTTTTTATTTTATTATTTGGAGGATTTAACATGTTCTTTCAGAACTGACTGATTATATTCAACACATGACTTGCAAACCAACTTAATTCTAGGATAGACGCAAAACCCAGTCGTCCGCCGACCGTTAATTTATCAGTGTTAAAGGGTTCAAGATTCGACCATGCTGGGAATTAAACTCGAGTAACCCTTAGTTCATCCAACGATTGAACCTAGGTACCGGTCGTGGATATTGTAATGTGGGACAAGAAGAAGGAAATGTACCAGCATTTACTTGAATAAAAGGTATTGCCAGTAACGATGAAGTTAAAACGACCTCCGGCACTAAAGACCATCATCCAACCGGGGGCTCCCGATTCCAAGTCGAGCATATCATCGATACGTCTAAACTTTTTATTAAAAATAAGTTATGCAACTGGTTTGTCAGCTGCAAGGGCTTGTGCCTTTATTTCTCCCATTCCCTGACCTTTCTCGTGCAAAGATCACCTCATGATGACTCTTGGGAGGCAGGGGGTTAACACCCTTCAAGTCTCCACTTCTCTCACCACACACACACACACACACACAACACACGCGCGCGCGCGCAAAACTACAGTCGTACACCGCAACTATGACATCACGGGCACGTGTCTTTATTAGCCTAAAAGTAGGGGAATAGAGGAGTGGGGAGGGGAGAAAGAGTCCCCCTTATTCCATCACGTGGCTGGAGGGAAAGGGGAAAGGGGGGGAGGAACTATACCTATCTTTGTAGTTGTGGTAGAAGGTTAATTTAAAAGTTATCTTAGCGAAAACAACAGGATAATAATTGTAAGTGGTGATTTTGTAATATATCGCATCCACATTTGCCTGAAGCCACATTGAGATAGGTCTAAGCCCAGCGTAAGCAGATGGTGATTGAACCCCTGACTTCCCGAGTAAGGCCGCGTCAGTTACCACCCATCAACTCCTATGGTGAATGGACTCTTCCTGTTCAAGGTACTATTTCTAGGCTAATATGTCAGGGATGAGGAAGGTTACATTTAGAGGAAGTATAACCGCAATTGCGTGGAGAAAAAGCGGAAAACTATCTAGGAAAATAAATTTAGTACACACGACTGGTATTTGAACCTCGATCTGCTCGTCATTTACAGTCCTGTCTTCTGCGAGTATGACGCCTAAGATCATTCGGCCACCGGGCCTAATTGAATCTTGTCACAAATGCAGTTTCGGTCACAGAATTGGGCCGGTTTTTTTTTTTTTACCAACCCTGTACACAAATAGTAAAAGAAACTGGTAGTTNCTGTACACAAATAGTAAAAGAAACTGGTAGTTATTTCAGATGAACTGCTTGTCTCTATTTTATTTTTAGAAGGCCGTGGTTCAATTTCTAGTCACGTTTAGTTCTGAGGGATTACATTACAATTCACGCTAGTCATCCTGAGTTGGATTAGTTTTTTTTAGCACTGCGTCTTACTAACCTTTCGGGTTATCCGCTTATGTACTAATTACTCTAAGGTTTTAAGGATGAAGAGGGCTATATAAAATATTAAGTTTACCTGCATTTACGTGGTGGTAGAGTGGGAAGCCATTTTAGAAAAACCACCCTCAGTACACCCAACTGAGATTCGAACCTCGAGCTCCCAGTCATCGGCAGTCTAGTCTACTGCGAGACTATCCTTGAACCATGTGGCCACAGAATACGGTTTTAGACTAGTTATTGTATGTTGTGGATAGTCCATCCAGACAATAAAACACTTTTAAAACATATTTAGTAAATAGTTGTAGAAATATATTTAGACGTGGATGTATTTCAATTGCTAATTGAACGCTTAACGACCACCTATATGGTCTAGTGGACAGATTTCTCGGATACAGATCCAGAGGTCCCTGGTTCAACCCACGTCCCTACCTCATTTTCTGTGAAGCAGTGGGTGTCTGGAACCGGTTCACTTCAGATATGGTGAGAACAATTATTACTAAGGAGCCATTTGAACACCCTCTCGCTGTAGAACTCGCCATTATCTTCGCCAACAGACGGCGTCTGCTTGATCGGTATGGCTCGATTGCTGACGCCATGGGGTAGTTATTATTATTATTACTATACTTTTAACATTATTATTGTTATTATTATTACCGCGTCTTACTACCCGTTCGGGTCATACGCACTTACGCTAATGTGTAATGGTAGGGTGATTGTGAGATGAAAT
>CABEEJ010003967.1:0-15255 GCA_901482245.1 Timema douglasi
AGCCTTGATCTAGCCTTATAAAGTGTTGAACTTACCATGGGCAGGGAGGCAATGAATGTGTGTATGTTGGCCTGTTTAGCAGCCTTTACTATCTCACTCATATGTACATCCCTCATGTTGCATCCATAAGCAATGTTATCGGCAATAGTGCGGTTAAACAACACAGGCTCTTGTGACACAACACCCAGCTGTGACCTCAAGGAATCCAAGGGCACAGAGGAGATGTCACGTCCATCCAACATCTTGACACAAAGATAAGACTATTATTAATATAAATAACAAACAATCTATTGTGCCATTGCTGAGATCACCTAAAGACTCACACCTTTGTGTTGGCATATCAATTATAAGTATTCCCAGAATTAATAGTGTGTGGCAGTAAAAGCCTCAAAAACATTAAAATAAAAAATTAGGATGTATCACCTTTTACTCTATTCATAACACATTTTTTCTGAAAATTAATCCTTATTGATCATAAATAATAATTTTATGGGTTTTAAAATCAATCATCATTATTTAAAAATAATGGTATATTAAATGTAATCTAAAATGTTGCTCTAGCTGACAGATCAAATGACCGAAATATACATTCATGCTATGGAATGAGTCATTATGGTTCCTAATGATTTTTCAGACTTACAACAACTCCTGAAGAAGGATCGAAGAATCTTTCCAACAGCTGAATGCATGTTGTCTTTCCACACCCGCTAGGCCCCACTAGAGCTATCGTCTGTCCAGGCCTTACACTCATACTGAAGTCTTGCAACACTTGAACATGTATTTGAGTGGGGTAAGAGAACGCCACTTTGGAATAATCTGTACTGCCTTCAGTTACCTGATAACACAAATAATTGTGTATATGAGAACACAAACATAATAACAGATGGAACAAAAATTATGATAGTCATTTTAAGTTTGGAAATTAAATTAGACATATTTTTATCTATAAGTTTAGTTGCACTGCCATGATAAGTATGTCTTATGAGATCAATGAGCCTTAAAATAAATTTATAGGTTTAATAAATCCACTAAATATATTAAACCTTCAAATCAAGATTTGTTACTTAATTAATTGTTGTAAAATAAAGTGAACTTTTACCTTGAGATTTTCATTCTGTGGGAGACAGGTGACACTATGGCTTTACACAGAAAAACAATACAGAGGATACAAAGCTTTACATGAAGAACAATCTCTTTCATTTAAGATACTGTATATGGCACAGACTACAATCTTAACTATCACCCAACTTACTTTGCAAAGTACTCTCATGCCCAGTAAAAGTTTATATTGTCATCAATATAAGAGTATTTTTTGTCATTGAAATATCTTCAACACGAAAAAATGATTGATGACCCTAAAAGCTTCATGTCCTTCAAGTTTTGTTTCTGTTTAACTAATAAAGTGTCATCTGTTGCATATGGACATCGCTCAGAACAATTTTTTAAATCTCAAAATAAAGTAGCAAGAAGTAGTTTTATCAAATGTCAAATGTGCATAGGTACCCATTTGTCCTTGCCAAGAGGTTCCGGATCAACTATATTAGAGTTCCTGTTGAGAAGTTGGAAAATCTTCCTGGCCGCAACAAGCCCCTTTTGTAAATTTGGGGCGAAGGCTAGAGTACTGCCAACAGATGCCGTGCCCAGAATCAATGCTTGGCTTACTCTGAGAAAAACATGTTAGTGTTAACTTAGGATTTATAATAATAGAAAAGAAAGTATAGGAATGAGTGATGAGGATAATTTAGCTTTCATAAGGAAAAAAAACTAAACACTGTTCACACTTTGCTGCCCCACAGAGACAAAATAACGTTCATTCACTGGAGTAGTAGTGGTAACTGACAGCTATCAGAAGATGTAAAAAAGTGTTAAAAGAAAAATCTAATTAAAAACTTTACTGTTTGTTGTGAAAGTTTTGACTACCAAAAGTGACAGCAAATCAATGTCTGGTCTTGCAGATAATATGGTTTGGTGAATAAATACAGGAGATTAGATTTGGTATTGTCTGCTGTCAGTTATCACCACTCCTATGGGGATTGGACTATAAGTAATGGTTGTCAGTTTAAGAAAATTGCTAATTAACACACAAACTCTTGAAATATGCCTTTAGCTTCTCCTATGGAATAATCTATTTACCTCAACAGTGAAAAGAGATTTTTCTGAAGAGTACAAAGATATTCACTTTCATTCAATTGTATTTCTATGGATGTCTTATGTGTTAATATATATATCCTTTTAACTATCCACTAACTAACTTGTGTCGCATGTTTCACACTACCCTTTCTGAAGTTTTTTTTAAGATGCAGCCATCATCTTTTTGTCCAGTTGAGATATAAATTTTATTGGCCCTTGTAGCATAATGTAGGGCAGTATATCTCATAAGTGCCTTGCACTGGCAGGGGCCTGGCCATAGCCTTAACGAAGAAGGTTTGGTAAAAATGTATTCTCTCTTTGACGATCTCCCGCCAAGTGAAGCTAAACAGTTGTCATAACCACCAATGCAACAGTATCAATAGCTAAGAAAGTAAAGAAAGGAAGCATAACCAGTTTGAGATTTTTTTTATTTGATTATTTTAGAGGAGAGAGCAGTTACCTGATGTAGCTAGAAGGAGCCAGTCGCCAAATCCTAGCTTGTTTGATCTAGGAGTGGTGACTGATTCCTTTGTTTGATATCAATCGGAGTGGTGACTGATTCCTTTGTTTGATATCAATCGGAGTGGTGACTGATTCCTTTGTTTGATATCAATCTCGATTAATGTATAAAGTTATGTAATGATGATAATATTAATATAATAATTATATATATATATAAAATAATATAATATATATATATAATAAATATAATAATACATACATTATTATTAGTACATTCGTGACCTCGTTACTTGTGACTTTATTGTGCTGACTTATGTTTGTTTTATTGTCTTATGTTTGTTTTGGTTCACTTGACCCACGGCGATCTTTCTCTAACAATAATACCCTTTAAAAAGGGTACTAAGAATGTTAATAATAATACTAATAATTATATATATTATATTAATATTATTATCATTACATAACTTGTTACATTAATCGAGATTGATATTAATCATAGCCAAGTTTTGAGAAATTTATATTTACTCCCAAAAATAGTTGGAACAGTGATTTTCTAACAGTAAAAAAAATAATCAAAATGGAGTATAAGTGTTTGTGTCAAGTGTATTATTCCCTCATCTCTCTTTGTGTTTGATAAAAGCAACTATGCCGAAATATTATTCTATGTGTGTTTAAATGTGTGCGTGACTACTTGTGCTATAGAAGACAGAAGAAAGGAAGAAGTTGTCACCTTTGTGCATTAGATTCTTCCCACATTTTTACTCTTTCCTTAAGTGGGCTTTCTTCATTAAATTTACTCTTATTAGATTATTTTTCCTTTTTCTTTATTTTTATCAATTTCCATTATTACAAAATAATATTAATAGCCAGGCAATTACTTGAATTTGGATGATTTTTCATATTTCACTTAGGCTTTTAATACTATAACGCAACACAAGTGAGTTAAGATTAGTTCCATTAATCAAATATAACTAATTGCATTATATTTGGAAGAAGGTAAAGGAAAGGTGGATAGAAAAATATAAAAGGAACAAATGCAATATGGCTTTTACAATGAGTTCTTATTTTCATTGTAAAAGCCATATTGTGTTAGTCCCCATTTATATGTTTCTATACACCTTTGCTGAACCTTCTTCCAAATATAATGCAATTGCCTCATAAAGAGAAAAGAGGTTTTCCTTATTGAAATATATCAAATATAACTAAGTAATTATGCACAATTAAAAATAATCATATCACAAGTGTCATCAGCAAAGTGTTAGTTACAGTTATGTTTTCATTGTTAAAGCCATATTGTGTTTGTTCCTCTTATTTGTGTCAATCTCTTTTTTTTTTGGTAACTCCTTCTATGAATAAAACTATGGGTGACCTGGTGGTCTAGGGGTAAGGTGTCAGACTTCTGTGCTGGGGGTCCGGGGTTCAATCCTCGGTCTCGGCACAGATTTATCTGATTACCAAACCCTTCCTTCACCTCTGACAAGACGTGTATTAATCACACCTTGTGAATGTGTGGAATGCCAGGCCTCCACCGTGGTTCGAATCCCACGTTAAACTGTAGGTCCTCCATTCCATCTCACAATCACCCTACCATTACACATTAGCGTAAGTGCGTATAACCCTAAGGGGTAGTAAGACGCGGTGCTAATAATAATAATAATAATAATAATAATAATAATAAAACTATGTACTTAAACTTAAAAAAATATGTTCTTTCAAATGTTATACTACACCAACTACAAGATGGGGAAAAAGTTTCCATGGATAGAACAAGTTCTGTTCCAGGTTTTGTTCACCACTGCACACTACATTGTGTGTTCAGTATGAACACTGTCCATTTCAATGTAATAGCCACATTCTCCTGCCAATCACCAAATAGCCAATGAGCATAGGTGCAATGTTAGTGTATGCGTCCAGGATGCATGCTTTGAGGTGATTTGTGTCTCGAATCTTCTGTTGTCAATCACCTTCAAATGGCTCGAAAAAAAAAAAAANCAGATCTGGTGACCATGCAAGCCACTAATTGGCACATCATCGTCCAATCCAGGAATGTGGTAACTGGCTATCCAGCCACTCATCTACGATGATAGCATAATAAGGTGGTGTTCCATCTTTTTGAAAGTACATGAGAAAGTTACCATCCTCATTGAACACCACGGGCATAATCATATCCACCAGCATGTGCATGTGTATAATCCCATTTAAGTTACCACCAATGAAAATGGGGTGAGTCAAAATTTCCCCCAAGATTCTACACCATAACACTACCTTAACGCTTCCCTACATTTTTGTGTACCAAATCAAATGTGGGTTGGAATTACTCCAGTACCATATCTTTTCTATTAACCTCTCATCTCAAGGTAAAAATGGCTTTGTCGGAGAAGAGAATATCCTTCCCAGAATTAGCATCATCCACAATATTTCCTTGCACCCATTCAGAGAATTTAATTCGCCAATCCTAAATGTCTTCATGTGGACAATCCATTGGATGCTCCTTCGACTTACATCTCTTTCTAGGGATAGACATTTGGTACTCTTCTTCGGATTCTTTGCTAATACCATTAGCAGAGCAGTAGAGGTCCCTGTGGCAGTTCTCAGCCGTCCGCTTATCGGTTGGTCTTCGACTTTTCCCCTTTTCCGAAACTTTCAATCAATTTGACCAGCGTGTCATTGTTTATGTTGATTCCAAGGCAGTGCTTGGCATTGAATGTATCTGTGCCACGGCAACACCCAAACAACCTGTAGAATGATCTCAAATCAGATGGTCCTTACTTAAAGGCATCTCCCAAACTCACCTGTAAAGATTTTTATTAAATGTATATGTATGGAAAATTTGCGCCAACCTGTAGTACTATAATGTTAACATACAAAGTCTTGTGAGCGCTCATATTCTTTTCGCAAGGTTTACATTTTATCAAATAAGAGTGTACAATGTATGGAAAAATTAATGCCCAAATAAAACCGTAAGCCATGACTAAACTCACTTGAAAACATTTGAATAAGGTATTCCCTTCTGTTCTACTAGTTTTCCACCATAGTACATGCAGGCACCATAGGCAAAGAACATAATGCTAGAAGCCATTCCAAACACTAGCGCTCTAAAGTGACAGTTGCGTAAAGCAACTAGATGCACTGTTTCCAACGCTTTCATATATTTTTGATGAAATGTTTGCTCTCTACCTAGGCCTGCTACTGTGCGGATATTACTTACTGCTTCCACTGCTACCTGAAACACCATATATATAAAAAAAATATACTGTATTATCTTGATATCTTTTATGGCTCATAGATTATGTGCAGCCATAAAAGATATTAGTATTTTTAAAGGAATTATTTATTTAGTAAAAGGTAGTATTTCTTGATAAATTAATATTTACATCTATTTCTTTAAGAAAAACTTCTTGGGTTTTTGAGATATGTTTTGACACACACACGCACGCACGCAAGGAATAAGAAATAGGGATATCCTCTTTCCAGTACCTTCTTTCTTGTATAATAAAACATGTTTATATCTATTAGAAGGTAAAATAACATTGATAAACGGAGTGAACATAGCAAGTATAAAGGACTTATTTTTATACACAACTATATCCAAATTTTGAGAAATCATCTTTCTTTACACATTATCTTAAATTAGGTCATACAAATTGAACCTAGTTTTATTAATTATTTAATATATATTATTGAAATGTTATTCAAATATGTAGATATTGATATTAATAAAACAATTACTTGCCTACTAATAATATTGTTTTTAATCTAATACACTCAATATATAACAGAAATGATCTTCTTGACCACAATATCAGTTATTGACCCGGGTCTAGTTTATATAATTTGAAAGTAGAGTCAAAGGATACATAAGTGATTCAAGAGGTGGTGTATAAAGTGCATCACATCAAAGAAGTGATTTGTTTACTTGAATGGCTTGCTCCACAGCCTCCCTTTTATTGAGCAGCTCTCCAGATTGCACAACTATAAAGTAGTACTGTGCTGCCATGATGACTGGGGAAAAAGCAAGGCCCACCAAACCTAGGCGCCACTCATAGTACATGGCGAGACCAACAGCCAACAGGAACGTAGCGATGGACTGTATAATAATGCTGAGACGCTGGCCTGTAGCCTGTAATAAGGTAGAGGTTAAAATTTACCATAATAATAATCCTGTATCAATAGATCATTCTAGTCTATGAATTTTAAAATAAGAAGGAAATGAAAAATAATCCTTACATATCAGGTAGGCACGTGCCAAAAAAAAATCTTGTCTAAAAATCAAAATCATTGCTATAAATAATGTACTAAGAAAAACCTTTTTGCTCTCCATTATATCAGATATAAAAGAAGGTAAATGAAACATGCATAGGAATAAATAAGGGACATAGAAAAAATGAGGATTTAAAAGAAATGAAACACAGTTCACGATTATTTAAACTGCTGCTACTGCTAATCTCGGTCTAGTGGAAGCAAAATAAAGTTTGAACTATGTTTCTCTTTTCAATGTAAAGGTCATATTGTTTTTGTTCCTTCTATTGATTATATCTCTCTTTCTTGTACCTTTTTTTATGAGTAATATTAGGTCATAATTATAATATTTGTATTTTTATTAGATTTTTAATGATGTTCATATTTATTTGGTAAGGAGTAATAAATGATAAGTTTATATCTTCTTGGATATTATTTTTTATGCCCTTCTCCCGATTTTATAAAAGATAAATAATAATCTTCCATGTAGAACCTCAAAATTTCACAAACTTTCCGATAGTATGGATTAAATAAATCATCTTTATTACAAATAAGACCTGAAGATGGTGTAACATCACTGAAACATGTTGTCGTCATAGAAGACTTAAATCTTATATAAAATATGGAGAAGGGAATAAAAAATAATATCCAAAAAGATAAAACCTTATCATTTTTATTAGATTTGGGTTGAATCCACTATTTAATGAATCCGAAACTTGAATTTACCTTTGAATCTTGGAAAAAAATTATAAAGTCTAGAGATGGGCCACTCGAATCCACTGAATCCTGACAAGTATTCAAGATTCGAGGATTCAGTGTTTTACTGGATTCGATGATCGAATCTTTCACCTCATAAAAAAAAGCATCATATGTTGAATTCAAAAATTACTTAGTTAGGCCTACTTGAAAAGCACAACTTAATCCGTAATATTTATTTTCTCGGACAAGAGAGATAAACATTTATAAAATCTTCTTTAAAAAAATAGAAAATTATTAGGTGTGGAAAATCTTACGTGCCTTGTACCCTACCCTCCCACCTCTATGGGAAACTTGGACTCGACCGTTTCAGCACATGCTCACTTATAAACTTTCACCTCACGAACAATCATGTAAATATTTTAATAAACACATTAAAACTCTTCAAAAACTGAAAATCAAAACTATAATTACAAATAAACTCGAAATAAATTAACCAAATCATGGCTTTTTTTTTAACAGAAATAATAACTCATTACGGATGATACAAAGTCAGCCGCCATTACACACGATACAAAGTCGGCCGCCATGACGTATATGTTTACTCGCCCGAGTGATGATTAAAATAAAGATATTGTTAATTCCTACTACCCAACTGGTTTTAATTATCTACATCTATGTAAAGAGCCCCAATTTATTGCATATGATCCTTAAGTTAGATATTATGTTGGGTTTAATGAAAAATAAATATTATCAACAGTCAAACAATGATAAAACTGTTTATTTATCCCTATCGACCTACGTATCATATATCGATTGTTTGTTTAAAATCGATTCAGGTAATCTGATCACTTAGTAAGCGCTCTCGAGTTTTAAGAATCAAATAACAACTTGCTAATCAATTATTTATTTTTTAATTGATTTTAACTTAGTTTTTATTATTTTTTAAAAATATGTTATTGAAGTAATTGTAGAAATATTCAAATGTAGTCCTGGCTTATAAAATGGGAATGAACATATTGTAGTCAAAAATATGTTCGTGGTTTAAATAGAATGTATTCTCAGAAATTGATATATCGCAAGAATCGAATATATTTGTTTTCTACGCAAAAATTGATAATGGATATAAAAGAAAATAATAATAAAATATACTTAAGCATTATTGAGTTCATTATTTCCAATGTATGTTTAATTGTTAAGCATGTTGATTTAGTCGTTATTAAAAATATTCGTTTGTATTTTTATTTTTGCTATCTTAATATAATAAAATATCCTTTAATGATGATTAAAGTTGATCAAAGGATATATAGGCCTAATCTGTTTATTTTACATGTTTTTTAGAAACTTAATCCATTCTAACAATACTTTTAAAAATAACTAAAATACACTCAAATTTTGATTGATTTGATTTTTAAACAATAATATGAGTCTAGATTGTTTAATTTGGCTAGATTTTAACCTGTATTTTGCGAGGGAGGGTTTGGGGTTGATTAAAATTGAAAGCATGATTGAAATAAACCTTATTTCACAGTTTAGGCCTATACTGTGTAATGTGGGTCTATTTGTAAATCATTAAAATTTATAACGATTTGCTAGAATTTGGATTTGGATTCAAAAATAAAATGTAGATTCGGATTCGAGAAATAGTGGATTCAACCCATTTCTATTATAAATAATAATATTAATAATATTTAGCACCGCGTCTTACTACCCGTTCGGGTTATACGCTTCTATTATAAAAATAAGCGGAAATATAAATATAATAGGATAGTATAAAATAGAATTAGTAGCTTAATGTTATCATTCTTTCTTATGAACCATTATAAATTCATTATAACATTCATACATTCAATTAAGTGTTAAATTACTGGTCTGGTATCAGGTTGTTAAGTTCATCCTTTATAATTATAATAAGTTCTTTACCACCAATAATCAGCAACACAGCTCTAAAACAAATTTCATTTGAAAAATTGAAAATATTTTTTTTTAAGGATTTGAGTCTTGAATTCGAAATTTACTCTAATCCTTGAATCTCGAACAACCTTAAGAATTCAAGGGATTCAAAGTTTCAAAGGCCCATTCCTAATTTTTATTTTAAATCGAAAGATACTTTGTATATCATTCGTATCCTTCTAATTAATATCCTCATTTAAGAAATACATTAACAACATTGTGTTTAAACATATAACAACAACAAAATTGCAAATTGAGTCACTTTTAGCATATCTAGAATAAATGCTCTATCTAGCGTGATGTGAATAATATGAGACCAACCCCTTGAACTTGAGAAGCATCCCCTGATAGTCTTGCACACAGTGCTCCAGAGCTGTTGGCTTTCTCGTCAAACCACGCAATTTCTTGCCGCAGCATAGCTGCAAACAACATCCTTCGAAGACGCAGAGTGAGCTTCTCACCTGTCAATGTTATTGTATACACCTAAAACCAACAATGAAAACTAATTTCACAAAATGGTAAAACAAGCTTTCAAATTTATTTTACATCAATGCTGATGCAACCTCTTGGTAAGATTATATTTTCAACCGAATGTATCTTGTACCTTCACTTCAAATAAGGATTATAGCTATGGTTACAATATGAATATTTTAGGGCCGTTAGTGGTTAAAGGCCAGCATTAAAACATCGTCTGAGCTATCTTGGCCACAGATGAAGTGAGAGGGGGGAGGTGGGTGCTACTTAATTAAACAGATGAAGATATATACATTTGTAGGTATTCAAAGTTAATACCTATTTCTATAAAAAAAACTTTTATTTGTAACAATAGGCCCACTACAAGAACAGGGCTGGTATGCACCTGGAAAAGAGTAAATCCCGGACAAGTAAAGGAATTTTTAAAAAGTCACTGAAATTTTCAGATACCTATTTTTGTAATAATTTTCTAAATATGAAGCATAAGAGTGTAACATCACAGTGTAAACTATAAGTTTTATCTCCAATTGATGGGATTTTTAAAGAGCGGTCACATATTTGTATCCAACAACTCTTATGTTTATAAATTTAATATAAAACCGTAAAGTTAACTAGAACTTTTTTATTTAAATATTTCCATGTAACTATCGACTTTAAAAATGTATATGTTTTGGTTTAGAAAAACCGGCAAAGTTAGGCATTTTCAAAATGTACAGTATAGTGTATCATCAACCCTGAAGAAGTCCAAACAGGTTGAAATTTATCATCATTAGGTCATCAATCTTGCAAATGGTTTGATGTAGCTCTACACTTTTTTCTATCCTGGGCCATTGTGTGCCTTTTTCTGCCAACATCATCCGCTATATGATTCACATACATAAGTCATGATCTCTTGCTTGAATTTCTCTCTTCCATATTTCCTATTGTTATCATAGTCAAACTATCATGTCTCAGTATATGGCCTACCATGTTAACTCTTCTTTGCTGTAGGCCTATACCTTTCCAAAGTTTATTTTCTTTGTTTGATTTTCTTACCATTTCTGTATTTGATACCATCTCCATACATGGAGCATCATGTTTCAAATGCTTCAAATATTTTCCTTTCAGTTGCAACAAGTATCATAGATTAATTTAAAATGTATGGTTCAAGAAAGTCCACTTTTCCCAAAATAGCTAAGCTACTGTACTCAGCTTGTGCAAATTTGTATACTGTATTGAAATATTAATTAGTACCATAACTAATAAAGGAGGAGTGAACAAGTTTTCAAAACTAACCTATAACTTATTCTGAAAGTGTTGTTAGGTTTGAAAGTTGGAATTTATACATGAAACGGACAGAATGTAGTAGTTTCACTAACTAATAATCAGACATGGATCTACATTTTAGTTTCTTGATTTTTATCTATAATATAACTTCTACCAAAATCAAGCCAAGAAGAATCATACATTAGGCTAACTGGCCATTTAAGATTTATTAGTACACTGTTAAATCATGGAATTATTTTAGTGGGAAAATATATTTATTTAAAATTAACTTTGTGTTTAGGAAGTGCTAATATTTTAAATGACTTCTGACAATTGAAAAATTAATTAAATAATGCTCTGATTAGTGTTTTAGTTTAAGTAATTCATTGAGTAGCTAATAATTATATGTTACCTGCATAACTGTTGATAACCCAATGCCAAATCCAGCTATCACAAAATAAATAGAGTACTTGTTGGTTTCATTATGAATTTCTGCTCGATTTGGTAAGCCTAAAACCTGAAGCAATAAATTAATTATGGTAATTAATTAAACATATTTTGAAACTCTCATTCAAAGTAGGTATACAAACACTGAATGATATACAATAAATCTGAGGAGTAAACATGTAGATTTATGAGTAAATAAGTGGTATGGCGCACCTCAAAGACTTTCTTTTGCTTTTATCTTAAAACAAACATTTACTAAAAATTCGTAACACTTGTGAAATGAAATAATAGGTATATAGATTGTTGTGGAAACACTATACCAAAGGTCATAAATGAAATAATATACACTGTTATTTACTTAGGTACTTTAAGGCACTAGAAACTAGGAACACTGTTACAGAAAAGTTGAGAAAAGAGAAATATCTTTGTCCACCAAAGAGCATAAAAATCAAATTTGTTTTCAAATACCTGGGTTTAAAAGTATATATATTTGATTGTAGCTCAGAAACTATTGATTTTATAAAAATATATTTACATAAAAGCTACAACTTTACAAGTTATTTCATATCTCAAATAGTGGTGGAGAAGTGATGAAAATTTTCCTGATGTAAAGTAACCTCAAAGTCACTTTCATGAGAAAATGAGAGTTGCCATCCTATTTATAATAATAGTAATAATAATAATAATAATAATAAAATAACAATAATAATAAAAAAACAGTGTTTGGATATAAAATTTAATCAAAATTGTTAAAGCGAATTTCGATAAAATCAAAGTTTTCTCTTTTTGCCCTTCAGTTTACTATCCTTAAATTTAGGGCTGGACATCTAATTCCAAGAATCCCTCAGGGGGACTTTTTGAACACCCCAGATGCAAAGCTAGAGCCCAATCTGTAAAACAGTTTCGGCTTTGGCTCGAGGTATAGACAGACAGACGACATTGCAAAAACCCCTTTTTTCTTTTTGTTTCAGGAAGGGGGACATGAAATATCGACATTTATCAAAATCTTGGTTTCAAATTTTTTGACGATTACAATATTTTCTCTCCAAGGTGTTAAAGAGAAAGTTAAATTATATATTTTGGAACCAGATTACTAAAATAAAATTTGGTTATGTAATATATCTAATAATCCAATTTTTCTTACACAATATATGTACTTTATTACTTAATTATTGTTTTAGTAAAATGTGATGTAGTGCTTTTTCAAGTTATCAACAACTTAACTAAAAACATAGGATCACAAGAGTGAATCTAAAATAAACGTGTCATCAGTTGTCTGAATAGAGAATGCATAAACAACTAAAGTAAAAACCCACTCCTAGCTCACCCAATCAGGAATTAAATCTACATAAATAAGAGGGGCTAACAATTTTATATAGTTGAAATTATTACAGTAATGTGTCATACAATATAAATATTTTCATAAATAAAATTATTAACTCATAGTCTTCCTAATCTGCAAATTATTAACCCATAGTCTTCCTAATCTGCACTCGCTAAACTTCCCTAATTTCACTTTATTTAAGAAAGTACATCACTTATACCTTTCTTGAGCTGGTTCTATCGAGTTCACCTCATTACACTCCAACTCTTTCAGGTCCATTATAATGAATTAAACATTGAAAGGAGGATATAATAGCAAGGCCTACACACTTAAAGAAAACTATGGACTTGGGTTCATTCTAATGTTATCCTCCCATCTACTTCTTGGTCTTTCCAAAGGTCTCTTCCCATTGGGTTTATCAGTCAATACCCTGAACACGGTTCTAGAATCTCCCATTCACACTGCATGTACTGCTCACCATACTCTACTAGACATGACTAGGCTATCCTAGCAATGTCTTGTGATGAGTACAGGTTATGCAAATCATTATGTAATATCCTCCACTATTCAATAGCCTCATCTCTTTTTGGCCCACATATTATCTTCTTAAGCACCTTGTTTTCAAACACCATAAGTTTATTTTCATCATGTAAAGTAAGAAACCACGTTTCACACCCATAGCGAATTGGTAAAATTATTGTTTTGTATATTTTGAGATTAACATAATTGAAAACAGACAAGATGTCAACAACTTACTGGCTGCGTAGTAGCATGCATTTCCCAACTATTCTTTTCTTAATTTCCAATATAATATCGTTTGCTAGTTAAAATTATTCCTAAATATTTAAACTCATTAACCCTGTAAAATTATATTTTGTTTGCAGTAATATCCAAATTGTCGACCCCAATTTGTGTTCTCTGTGTGTTCATTTGCTTAGTCTTTTCAGCATTTACTGCTAAACCTAGATCTTTACTAACCTCTAATAACATTTCTGCATTTCTTGCAACAGCTTCCTTATTATTGCCTAACAAAGCTAAATCAACAGCATATCCTAATATCTCCACAGTGAGAATACCAATATATAATTTGTTTTGAAAACATTTATATTCCCCCCAACCTCACACGCACATGTGCATGCACACACAATGTGCACATACCTGCACGCACACACACACATAAATGTGCACACAAATGCAAATACATACGATTTGGTTTTGATGCATCTATTATAAAGAATAATACAAAAGGAAGGAATAAATGACATTTATTTTGTATTAACATGATTTTGTAAAATGTTTGTAGGCCTATACATGAAGTAATGATTTTAATTTAGTATAGTAATTGTAATAATGGTTATTTTACACATTTTTTGAGCTAATCTTTAGATAAAGTATTACGTTTTTCCAATTATAAAAATATTTTAAGAGCAACAGCAAATTGTTGGTGATTAATGATAATTATCACTTCTAATATTGAATATAAAGGGCTAGAATAAACTATTGTTCCCCCGCCTTCCCCAGAATATTATGGTTTACAATTATTTATCCAGGAAAATGCTGGTCCCCTTACTTAAATGTACTGTCTTTAATCTACCAATATGGGTTATATAAATAATGTAACTAACGCTTAACTTTATTTTTACAGATGGAAAATTCATAGGTATAGGTATAGATAGGTACTTGCATAAATGTTCATTGGTATGGTGAAAGTTGTGGACCTGTGTACAAGCATGCCAGTGAGAATTCCCACAAACAAGTTCGACCATTTATGTCAATTACTAATAAATCACTCTCAAAAATTTAATAATTTTTTTGGTTAATCTTTAAAAGTGGTTAAGTATAGACTTTGTTATCCCTTCAATGCGGCTTCGGGGTTAACTGGTTTTGTCTAGTCGAAGTACAGTCTCTGGGTGACGTTTGTTTCTAGGTGTTGATCTCACGGGTCCAGTGGGTGGGGGTAAGGAAGGGAGATGGGGGAGAAAACATAGGCGGGTTCTGGGGTGGCTAGGGTATGTAAATGGTAATCCTCAGGGCTAAAAGGGTAAATTGGAGTAGGTGGGGGTCGGATGGTCGATGAGAGGGGAAGACAAGGGGAGGAATTAGCTAACTTGGGGGCAGGGACTTTCGGAGATGTTGGCGTTCGAGGGTCTGGTGGTTGCAGTCGGGATCGTAGAAGATGGGTCCACGGGTGGAGTATTGTTTGGTTGCCGATGTCTTCTTTAGGGTCTTCTGTCGGTGGGCCTTGCCGGCGCGGCGGGTGTATCCCATCCCGTGAGGTCACCGTC